>PVJC01019992.1:0-29630 GCA_004026665.1 Murina feae
GGAGGAGGAGGAGGAGGAGGAGGAGGAGGAGGAGGAGAAGGAGGAGGGTGAATATCTGAAGAAAATCTACTATACTGCCTAGCATGTAGTAACTACTCAATAACATTGGTATTCTTAGTACTGCTATTATTGTTATTACCTCATTCCTCTAAACATTACTGGAGAAGGTGCTATTAATTCTATTTGACAACTGAAGAATGAGAAGCAGAGAGAGGTTCAGGAACTTGCCCAGGATCACACAGTTGTATTCCTGACTGGGCTGCTACACACCAACATGCCAGGTGATCCCCAAGTTTACATCTTCATATGCCCCTCACCAGCCGTAAGAGAAGTCAAAGCCTGAAAACAAACATAACAAAGACTGAGCTCTGAGTCTGTGAACACTGATCCCCTGACCTGGAGGCTCCCACTGCACCTCCCCATCTCAGTACACTCAACAGAGAAGGCAGAGAGAGACAAGCTATGCATGCAGGTGGCACAAAATAAGACTAAAGGGATCTAACAAAGAGAAAAGTACAAATGGAGAAATGGCTCAAGGGAGTAAAAATCAATGAGATGAAGCATGTCATTTTCTCCATTTCTTGATTTTTACCCTGATTTACCAATTGAGAGGAAGAAGATTCCTTCATTCGTTCCAATTTATATTTATAGTTTATATCACCTACTTTCTAGAATCTGGTGGCATCCAGAAGACATGGCCAGCAAATCCTAAGTTCTTTCCTTGCCTTAGTGAGCACTTAACTAGTAGGTACAAAACCCTTGCTGGCCAACTCCCAACTGTTGCCTCCTCTGACACCTGTCTTAAGCAGTTCCATTTAACAAATATTGAGTGCCATCTTTGGGCAAAGGACACTGTGCCCCTCCCTACCCACCCCCGAGAGGGATTTTTGTTGGTGAAGGAAAGTCCAAAGGTAAGGATCCACTTCCAGCTCCAAGAAGCCAAGAGTTAAATATGAAAATAAGGCAGGGCTCAAGCAACAGAGAGCCATTAGCTCCAGGGGCCACCACCCCATCTTCTTCCCAAGTACTTTGCTATGGCTGACTTATGGTTCTAAAGATGGGTATTAAGCATTGTATTTTATGAAGCAGAATGTGATACATGTCCACCAGGCTGCAGACTCCTGACTATGAGGATGACATCCTATTCATATTTGTTTCCCCCATAGAACCTAGCCCAGGTCTCAACTACTAGTATATCTATATATATTACATATTTATTGACCTAATCCATTATTTAGCATTTGACACTTTTCTGGACAAAGAGCTCCCTCCCAGAATGGCTGCAATTGTCAGAAAGTTCTTGTATCCACCTTACTTGCATCTCTGTAGCCTCTGACCTTCAGTCTTACCTTTCCTTTTGTGACTATCATAATTATAGAATATTCTCCTCCACCTCCAACATGACAGCCACCAAATATTTGAAGTCTGCATTCATCTGCTGCCCTGCCCTCTCAGAACTCTTCTTCCTCTTCTTAAACATACTCATAGTCTGAAAAGGGCCATAATCTTGATGCAGTAACTAGACACTAGGGGGAGGGGGACGGAAATCTTGAGTTCAAAGACAATGAATGGCTTGGATTGGTTTGAGGTTTGGATGAGATCCAGTGGGATGATTCTATGATTCATCCTCAGGGAAGAAAGATACAAGTTCCTGGAATGCTCAGGGAAAAGAGTGGACTTCAGTCACTCCCACAAGGGCAGCCAAGGAGGGACATTTGTAACTGGATGCAGCAGCTGGTGACGCTTTCATTTACCAAGCAGTTGAGTGTAGGTTTTCTGCAGACTATTACTACCTACTGGAGCACTAACAGGAGCATGTGTTTTAGTCAACCCACAGAAGAGATCTCAGAGATGAGCTCATGCAGCCCTTTCCATTGATAGACAAGATATCTGAGGTTCAAAGAGAAGAAATGAAGTAAACAATCACCTAAATGTATCTTCACAGATAAAAATTTCCAACATCATTAACTGGGCTCAGATCTGATCCCCTGCAATTACAATTTTAGGCAAAAACAGAAGGGCTGTCCCATCACCTTGTCAACAGTTGTGCATCATGATTCTTTCTCCTGTTTTAACTCACATGAGTTGACATTTTGGCACCAAAGCCTAGATGCTTTTCTGCATTTACAAACCCAAGGTCTTCGGATGAAGCACAGGGCAAAGGCCTTTTTTGACAAAGGGCTAGTTTTCTGGTGTCAAAGGGAATGACAAACTGCATTGGCCCAACAGCTCAGGATCAAATGCCATTCTGCAGTGACAAAGGAGGGAACCTCACCACCAGTACCTTTACAAATATGTGCCTTTTCAAAATATATTTTTATTGATTTCAGAGAGGAAGGAAGAGGGGGAGAGAGATAGACACATCAATGATGAGAGAGAATCATTGGTCAGCTGCCTCCTGCACACCCACTACTGAGAATCGAGCCTGCAACCCAGGCATGTGCCCTTGACTAGAATCAAACTCGGGATCTTTCAGTCCACGGGCCAATGGTTTATCCACTGAACCAAACCAGCTAGGGCAATATGTGCCTTTTAAACACCAACAATGAAATGAAGTAGAGGGAGAGAAAAATCACTCTTAGAAAAATTACATCTAAGACTGATCAAATAATAATTTTTAAAATTCATATTTATGGAAACTTAGCGGGCTTATTCTTATTTGAAAATTGCCAGTGTAGATTGTTTAGGATTAAAACATTAAGATGCATGCCATTCAACCATCTGCTTCGTGTTTGCTCTTAGCATTGAAATTGTGGTTAAATGATACTTACTTTACATTTAAAATGTTTGGAAACAGCCAAGACTCATTTTTTTATAAAGCAAACATTTAGCTCACCATTTCCTCTGAGTAATTTTCAGCACACATTTGTCTATGACTGTCCTGAATGACCACGATTAATTCAAAGATAGATATGCTCATTTCAATGCTTTCAATAACATAAGAAATGAAACTCATATTGCCCAAATATAGGTATTAGGGTTACCTAATCCAATAACTTCATTCTATAGAAAATCTCTGAGGCACAGCTAAAGGAATTCCGTGGATCTATGCAAAAAACTGGCCTTTGCTTGGGCACATTCTCCTGTGCTGCTCAAAAAGATGAGTTTTTGCCCAAAGTAATACCAGGTTGGATGGATGGGACATTTCTATAAGCCTCAGCATGTGCCATTTCCTTGGGCATTTTCTTTCTTGCTTTGATTAAGGTCGAAAATGCCATCAGCTTGACTAGCTTTTTTTTTCCCTTAGCTTTTTGTTGCCATTGTGGCCAAGATAACTAGCTGTCCACCAAAACTTGTGCCCTCTTTCCATTGTATAGATTTTGCTGAGAAAGGGCTGCCCCCCAGGATGATATTCTCCATCTGTTTTACACTTGGAAGGGCTGGTTCTCATCAATGGAGCATGAACAAAAGTGGTGAATGTCACAGCTAGATAGATGGGAAAGAAGCCAGTGCGCCTTATCCACAAGTGAAAGGGGGTTGGATCCTCAAAATACTGCATGGAAAGCAGGATGCCAAATCCACTTTAAACTTTATGGGAGTGAGCAATGACTTCTGTTGTGTTCAGTCACTGAGGTCTAGGGGTTCAGCTGTTATAGAAGCTTGCACTATCACTAACACATGAGTCAAATGAGAAGCATCTCAAAAACATAAAAATATATCCCAATCCAGTAAATTACACAGAGATCCCATGTGCATGCTCTACTGATTGAGTGATGAGATTGCAGATCCTAAGGCTATGACACCAGTGCCCTCGCCTTAGAAACAGCAATGATCCGACTCATGTCAGTCCCAAGAAAATCAACAATAGCCACTACGGAGGATTCTGCTGAGTTGCCCAAGCTACAGCAGCCCGATTGTGTCAGCATAACAACCCCAGCATGATTTCTACCCTTTCTTAAGTGGCATTAAAAAATTGCAAAGAATATTAAGATACACAAATCATTCTGTTTTAAATTTCTACAAGACCCTTAAACCCTCTGTTCTACCCCACTCAATAATGAGAGGCTTAGCTAAAAATGCCCTTTACAAAAAGGTTCCCCAGTTTTTTATGACTGGACTTTTTATTTGGTTTCATCAACTTAGTCAAAAAGGTCACAATTAAAATCAGAACGGGAAAGGTAAAAAAGACATCGAATTCACTTGGCACGTGACCCACTGAGGACATGGCTACTGTAAATACAGCCCTAATTTAAAGCCCTCTGTTTGCTCAGCTGTGCTTATTTACATTAAATATTGGACTTAACACAGTTCAGTATTGACTGTTCAAACCCCCATCTTCTCACCTGAACTTGGGGTTCTTAGTTGCAGAGAAGCAGAACCAATGAATTAAATGTTTATGACGTTTTCATTTGCATTTAAATCCAGGTGAATCACCAAAAGTTTGTTCCAGTGGTTCCATAGTCACTAGCCAGACCAGCCTTAGAGACCTGAAACTTCAGCCTGCCTTGAAGCAAAGCCCTGAGCTCTTCAAGTACTTGTTTAGCACTGGAGCCCATATTTCTAAAGCAAGTAGGTAAATTCTGAGCTTCTGCAATTAAAGGAGAGCTGGTGGTACCAGAGCCCCCTTACCACTGCCCCCCTTTCTCTATGATGCCCCAGAGGGCTCCTTTGCCAAACCTTGATCATATTCTGAAAACTATCTATCTAGTCAATACTTTTGGTTTCCAAGAAAGAAACTGAGGCACCTTGACATGCCCATATCCACTAAGCAAGTTAGTGGCTGGGCCAGGACTGGAAACTCTCCAGACTCTCAGCCCCATGCTCTTGCCAGACAGTGGGTTGCTGCTGCCAGTGTTTCTTCTCTAGATGTGTTCATTCTTCATTTTTTAGAAAGCCGTAACTCCCATGACCACCCAACCTCCTACTCAGCTTGGTTGTAACTGAACTCTGGGTGAGGGAGAGATCATTGCACAGGAATACCCTTTGGAAAGGAAATACATGGAAGTCAGCAGGAAAGTGCTCCCCTAAAAGACACAATGTATCATCCATCACTAGAGTATTGGTTCATTCTGCCTTCTAGGCTGACTGTTCAAGAGCGAGCCACATTATGCATTTACGACCTTCGGCGCCTTGCAGGATTCAGTCGGGTGCTCAGGGTCTACTTGTGAACCAGGACTGTCCTTCTGTGTCACTTTACTGTATTGATGACAGTGTTGACCTGCCTTCACTGTGTCAGACCTGGTCAGCTTGCAGCAAAATCACTGGAAATCCAGTGATTGATGTGCCTAGAATTGGACTACTTGGCATTTATCCAAATGTGCCAGAAATTTGTGGGAGAAGGAAAATGTTTAAAGAGCCCTTGAAAATGCAGAGTGTACAATACAAACTAATCAGGCAGCAAAGCAAATACAGGCTTCTCTACTCCTGTGTCCTTTTAACCAATGTTATCCTCTAGTGTATCCCTTCACACTAGGGTTGGTCAGAATTTTTCTGTATTGGACTAGTAACTGCCTCTCCTCCAATTCACGTTATAAATAAATGAGGCCTGATAACCAGAACTCCAGGGGAAGACATCAGGCTAGCAGACTCAGGTAGTCTTTCCAGAATGAAGAGATGCCCCTCACCCTAATAAGAGCTGGAGAACAAGTTGAGGGCACGAAACAAGTCTTATTCCATCAAAGAAAGTGCTTTGCAAATTCCAACAAAGCCTGTTGCAATTTTCTATTACTACACAACAAACCATCCCAAACAGTGGCCTAATGCAATAACCATCACCTATTATCACTCAGGGTTACAAGGTTGACTGGGCTCCACCAGACACTCCTCCTCCACTCAAGGTCTCTCCACAGTGGCAATCAGAGATCACCTTGAAGGTTTGTCCACTCACACAACTGGAGCCCTGTCTGGAAAGAACTAAAGAACTGCGGAGTGCTCCTCAGACATCCCTCTCTACCTCTGGGTGGTCTATCCACATGATCCCTCCTGCATGGTGGCCTCCGTGTAGTTCTTCTCACATGGCTGTTCAGGGCTCTAAGGGCATGGGGAAAGGGGGAGAGAGGATGAGAGAAGAGAGACCAAGAGCCAGGTAGATGCTGTATCACTTTTAATGAGCCAGCCTTGGAAGCTGTGTGGAGATACTTCCAGTACATTCTACTGGCTAGAAGTCAGTCATGAATCTGGTCCATATTCAAAGGTAATTCGATCCACTTTTTAATGGAAGGAGTGTCAAAGAATTTGCAGATGGATTTTAACTGTTTGTATGCCATAAGCACCTATAGATGCTTTAAAAATCATTTTTTGTGAGAATTTTCAACTGAAAATATTCAAGAACACTCGAATTGTGAGTAATATATTTATTTTTATAATATTCATTGCAAATTGATTTTTTTATTTAAATTCAAAACATCATGGCTTGTGGGGATGGTTTCCATTTTAGATGCATGGCAGTTAACTTTAAAGCCACCACAGTGGTTTTCAATCCTGCTTACACATCAGAATCACCTGGGGAGCTTAGCAACTCCTAGGTCACACTCTAACCAAAGTAGAATCTCTCAGAGTGGAGCCCAAGCAACACAAAATTTAAAATGTGCTTAAAACCTAACTATAACGATGCTCACATTTCAACCTGAGCAAATTCAATGCCAATGTCTTGTCATAAATGTTTTATTGATATATAATTGACATATAACATTATAGTCATTTGATATTCTAGACTCAGCTTATTAAAAACAGGTCTACATCCACACGAATGTCCTATTGGGCATTTGATAATCCTGAAGGCCGAAAGATCAGTCATTTGTGCAGGACTGTTGAACTCTGAGAAAGCCAGGCACCACTAGTTCTCTACTAAATGCCAGTAACACTACTTCAATTATTGTCACATTCAGAATGCTCCCTAGAGGGCAGAACCGGCTCCACTGAGAATGTTTGACTTAAAGGAACCCAAGGTTAAATCATAATCTAAATATTTCTCTTGTCCGAGAAAATGACTACCCCCTATTTCATTTGCTTAGTACATTTTAATTTTGTTATTAGTTTTTCTAAAATTGGGGGCAAACTATTATTGCATTCCATACTTGACCTTCACCATGGGGGGATATTATGTGCTGGAAGTTAGCCAAGTCACAGAGAATCCAAATAAAAGTTGTTTTAGTTTTATGCTGTTCCGAATTAGCCACACCAACCATTCTGTTAGTTGTTCTAATAAATATTCCAATGTCAATAGCCTACAATGAGGGAGAATTGTTTTCCATGTTAGGCTCTTAGAAAAAAAAAACTAAATTTGCCATCTGTCAAATTCCCTTAAAATGTTGAAAGTTTGAATGTGCACCCTTAATTTGAGTTGATATATGTATACTGAAAAAGAATACAGAAAAATATAAAGAAAAGGTTTTTGGGAGTTGTATGACAATACTTCCAGTGCATTCCATCAGTTATAAGGCAGTCATCAGCTAACCCACACTCAAGGGGAATTAGACACACCTTTTGATGGAGAAATGTCACAGAATTTGCAGACATATTTTAAACAAATAATATTTTTGTGTCCAGAATCTCAGCATCTTCAGATGAGGAAGCTGAATAAAGAGCCCAGGTCTGTCTGACACCAGAGTCTGCTCTCCACCAGAGTCAGCTCAACATCACATGAATGAGATGTCTGGGAGAAGAGCAAAAACAGGGCAGGGACACACTACGGAACCTGCAGCATTTCTCCAGCAAACCATGAAAGCTATCCTGGCTTGGGGGGCGGGGGCATGTGGCACAGTCCCTTCAAGTACACTTTCACCTTTAATTGTTCATTTATATTTAGACAAGTCCAAAATTTCATTCATATTATTCCTGTCTAAGTCTAGAGAAAAAAAGACATACTAAAGCAAACATGCTCCAATTCCAAATGTGGGTATTTATCCAAAGAAAATAAGAACACCAATTCAAAAAGATATATACACCCTTATGTTCACTGCAGCAATATTTACAGTAGCCAAGATATGGAAGCAACCTATGTGCCCATCGAAAGATGAATGGATGAGGAAGATATGGTACAAATATGCAATGGAATATTATACAGCAATTAAAAATGAAATATTGTCATTTATGACAACATAGAAGGAACTAGAGGGTGTTATGCTAAATGAAATAAGTCAGGCAGAGACAGACAAATACCATATGGTTTGACTTATAACTGGAATCCAAAAACAAAATAAACAAGCAAATAAAACAAACTCATAGAAACAGAAACCAAAGGGATGGTTACCAGAAGGGAAGGGGGTCAGGATGGGTGAAAAGGGGAAGTGAAACATGGCTGATAACATTGTGATAAGTTTACATGCTGATGGATGATTGCTAGAATTAGTGATAACATTGTAAGATATGGAAATGTCAGATCACTATGTTGTACACCTGAAACTAATATAGCCAAGATAAGATTGTTCACCAACTATATTTAAATTTTAAAAAATTTAAGTACATGCTTAAATAATTGGGCTGAACCTGAACTTTTAATTTTTAAGTATTCTTTACATTATTGCTTTAATTATTAGATTCAAAATGACCTGAAAATTGATACTATTATTCCATGTTTGGTTATTCCCTTCCTCGGCACATGAAAGAGTTTGCCCTGTCAGGTCTTAAGATGTGCCAAGGTAATTATATTTTTGCACACTTGGAGGCAAGACTGCTCATATGACTAAGTATTGTCCACCAAGGCCCTGTGTGTTCCAGCTCTCAGTGTCCAGTTTCTTCTCCAGGAGAGAAGAGAGAAGGGGGCCAAAGTTCTAATGTTGTTGCCTCTTTTTAACTTACTTTCTTTTGCCTACAGCTCTTGATCCTTTTACAGCACAAGTAAAATTGTTTCCAGTCAAATCTTTATGTTGAAAAATAATAGACACCCTCCAAAATATTAGCTAAAATAGTGTCCATTGTTTCCAAGGCCTATGTGAATTATAGTGCAAGTGATGACATTTATAGTTTGACACAAAATGTTTTTGAGTCAATGACTGGATGGTATAACAGATTAAAACATAAAATCACTAGAAAAGTCCAAGTGGAATGGTAAATATGGTGACAGACATGACAAGAGTGTCATCTGAATGTTATCTTCTAGTGGTTAGAAATGAGATTTTATATCACATGATTTCACTCATATGTGGGATATAATGATCAACATAATTTGATGAACAAGAATAGATCCAGAGACAAATGGTAGGGGAGAGGGGTTTAGAGAATAACAAAAGGACTTATATACATGCATATTAGCATAACCAGTGGACACAGACACTGGGGCAGTGGAGGCTTACCCTGGGTGGGAATGGCTGGGGTTGGGAGGGTCAATTGAGGGAAAAGGACACATATGTAAAACTTTAGGCAATAAAAATAAATAAATAAATAAGATTTTATTTTAGCTAAGACATGCAAAACTATGTGTTTTGGATAATTATTTTAGATGCAAGCATTATTTGTGTTTTAAGTCATTAAATAATTCTTAAGCATTCTATTCTGGAAAGAAGAGATTTTGTTAATAATACATTAGATGCATGTTACAGAACTTTGTATTGTGTAATTTCATCCTGAAATCCCAAGAGTCTCCACCACAGACTCTATCCTCTGATACTGGGGAGGTTGTAACAGTGTAGGATTAAAGAATAGGCTGTTTGCCAATGGTGTGCCACCCCTGCTCTCAGAGATTGCATAGGTTTTCCTGTGACCCTGTACCCACTGGATCATGGAATACACATGTTGCCTGGGAAGGCATGTGGAGACCCACATGGGTAGAATCTTGTTTGTCATATTTGAACACAGAAATCTGGTCTTTGGTCCTATTGACTAAGGAGTGTCATCAAAGGTCTCCAAACAGGTGATCCACATGATTGTGTCTTACTTATTCTGGGAGGAGAGAGATTGAGGAGCGGAGAAAGCAGAAGAAGAGAGACCATAGAAAATTATGCCAGAAATAATGAGAGCTCAAATAAGATCCATGATGGTAAGAGTAGACAGCAGAGAGTCTAGGTAGATAATTCTCAAAGCATCAAAGGATACAGTGCTCGACTTGAAGTCATAGGGCAGATTTCACTCCCCAAGTCTATACTTATTTTCTCCCTGCTAAATGCACTTATTATTATCAACCAATCAGAGAGAATCAGATTGTTGAGGATCATATTCCTTTTCAGACAGATTCTCTTGAATTTGTACCATTTTTACTTTAGGGCTTTATTGCCTTTCATTCACTAGGTCTGTGATAATAGCTACTGGCTCAGCCATTTCACATGGAACACTTCAGAGACAGGCCCTCCTTTTTTCTCAAGCCATGCTATTGTTGAAAAAGACAAGTCCACATGACCAGCCCTGTACTCCAATTGCTCTTCTCCCTTCTGCTTTCCTTTTGCACAAAGGCCACAGAAATCTGTTCTATGATTTCTCTGTTGTTTATATAATAGCTACTTCAGTCCTCTGTCGTGTTTTTATTTTCCCTTGAGGGGAAAAAAGTCCTATTCTCCCCATGATTCATGAGAAAAAATGAAGAGTGTAGTTCAATTAGCACTCATCAGAAGCAAACACTGGAGTGTTCCAAGTAAGTAGCAATAAATGAAGCTAGTGGAGAAATTAGTGAGGGCTAAGAAAGGATGGGGAGGACAACACCACAGCAATAAGTTAAACTATAGCATTAAGAATTTTTTTTTTAGAATCTTTTTTTTAAATCAGACTGTGTCTTTGTTCTCAAGAATCTACAGGATGATTGGTTTTATCTTCACATATTCTCAGCAGCATTCTGAGTCGAACCCTTACAAGGTCACGGGCAGCAAAATGTAAAACTGAGTCATAAAAAGGAACATTCAATTTCCAGACGTCTCAGTCTATGACTAAAGTAGTGAGACCACAGGGTCTGCTCGTAAGGAAAGTGTAGGGAATTCTGTTCTCTAAGTAAACATTCAAAATTATTCTGTGATCAGCTACTAACCAGCCAAGACATCCTCAAAAATCTGATGGGGCTGGGAAGCTGGAAACTGCTTAAATCAGGGTTTATTGGTTGCAAGCAACAGAAATTGATACTGGTTACATTAAGTAATATCTATAGATATAGATGATATAGATAAATATAGATCTAGATATAGACATAGATATATAGACGTAGATATAGATGTAGATACAGATATGGATGATATAGATATGACACAGACATGGACATGGACATGGACATGGACATGGACATGGACATGGAATAGACAAGGGCTATGGAATAACTCACAGAAATGAAAGTAAAGCAGTACAGAATGGCCAAAATTTCAGAAAAGCAAATATTCAGGGATGCTCTGGAGATCTAGGTAGGAGGAACCAAGGAACAGCCTGTTCAGGGCATTGCCATCAGGATTCATCAGTTCAACCATACCTCTCTGATTATTCCATGTGATATTCACATCCTAGGAAGAAGCTCGCTTCTAATGTAGCTTGGGTTACCCACCTATTTCTTGTTCAGGGAAGACAGCAGTTCAGGAAATTCCTTGATTGGCAGTTCCTCCAAGCCTGAAAGCAACAGAGAACGTGAGTTGATCCTTCAAAGGAAAGAAAGGATGCTGGGCAGGCAGGAGCATCATGTGTCCTCTAGGGGTCCCAGGCTAGCCACTATTCCACCCACTCATCTGAAACCCACCCACCCTCATGGTCTACCTTCAGCCCATTTTCTCCAGGAAGTCTCCTCTGAGTACTCCAACCCGTATTGACCTCTTTCTCTTCTGAATACATACAATACCAGCAGTCATATGCATTCACAACATTTTTTGAACCTTCTCTATGTGCCAGGTACTCTATAAGATTCCCATTCTTCTCCCAATAATCCTGCTTCTCCTCTCCATAGTGGTTGAGTAGGCCTGACCATGCCTTTGGCTATGTTACTGTCCTCTACCTGCTCTCAGAACACCTCATACTCTCTCTGCAGAACTTATTGTACTTGTATTGAATCAATAAATTACTTGATTAGTATTTAAGTTTCTACTTCTCACCTTGAAGACATGCGGAATAAATAGCCCATCACATTAATAGAAGAAAATAAAGACTTAAAATGTACCAGCCCCAGAGTTGACCAGATCAGATCATCCAAACATTTACTGGACTGGTTCTGGTTTGTTTGTTTGTTTGTTTGTTTGTTTGTTTGTTTGTTTTGGGGGGGTTCTGCATCCAAGTATATTCAGATTCCATGAGGTGAAGTCATTTTCTTCTTTATCCCTTGTTAATTATCTCCTTGGGTCAAGAAATACAATATATATATTCAAGTAATTCTAAGATTTTTTTTTTACCTCAATAAAGATACTAAATTTTTAAGTAAGGAAATAAATGTGAAAGTACCTAGCACTATTTGAGGCACATATGGGTACTCAATAGATGCTTAGTAATCAGGAATCTGCTGAAATTTCTTTCTGGGGACCTCTCAGCTTTTTACATCAGGCACCAAGATAAACTTTTCTCCTTACCCTATTATGGTATAAATATACCAGAAAACAGAGCTCTTTTGAAGCCCTATTCCTTTGTGTAAGGATTTCTGACACGTCAAAATACCATTAAGTAGTTTGAAAGTCAAAACATTTCTTACCACAAACCCTGGAGAAATAAGACTGCAAACAACTCATTAGAAAAGCTGAGAAAAAGCCATCTTGAGGGCTATCCAAAATATTGTATCACTATTGAAAATTTTCTCTGGGATGTTTTCTCTCTAAATATTGCAAGAAAAAAATTAGTGGTTTCACCCATGGCTATGTCTAAGGCCATAGGTTCAGATTTCACACACAGATGCATTGATACGCTCCCTTTTTTGGAAAGAGAAAGGAAGACCAGACTAAAGCTTCCTCATTTGCATTTGAATTCCATAATTTTAAAACCAAGTCTGGTTGGTTTGTTTGTTTTCCACATCCAAAAATGTCTTTATTCGCACCCTGGAAATGCTGATGCCAATTCCCTTACAAATCTGGAGAGCGGGGGGATTTCATTAATTGTTGCTGACAAGACTGTGGCATTTCTGATAATAGTAGGCACAGAGCTTGTCAGCACCGGGTCTGTTGCCATGGTTACCTGTAAGGTATGATAACAGGTGCAGCGCCTGAAATTAGAGTGTCGCAGAACACAGAATGGCTGCGAATCGCTTAGCTAAATGACCCCACATGGAACCTTAGCTGATTATTAGAGAGGAACACTATCTATGTTTCTTCAGGGGACAGGGTTATCTCTTCTAGATCCAACAGACTATGGTAAAATGACCCTGTTGAAAACTCTTAAAAGCAATCTTATGTTGTTGTTTGAACAGTTTAGAAATGCTATGCTACCATGATTGACCAATGGAATGACTTTAGGCTCTACAATGCTAGCTGTGGCCACTACCCTGAAATGGCTGGTTTTATTCCAGCCACCATAGTCGTGGTGGGAATCAATCTAAGTGTATATTTTATTATCTCAGTGTATGTTTTACCAACTTAAATCAATGGAACAAATTGATGAATGTGTTTGAACTGTTTATACACGTAGATGTGTTCACAATTTAAAGATTCTTGGCAATGTTTACAGAGGCCCCTGCCCTCTGTCCCCTTCCATCAAATGAGAAAGTTGAGAATCAGAAATAAATCTATTTAAGGTTGGCCCCGCTGGTTTCAGAGGCTCACACAGAACAATTCTCAGCATCTGGGAGGTCCTTTAAGGTAAATAAACACAAGAATCAAATTTCTCCATAGAGCTATAATGTTAACTTTATTACAATGATGAAAGAAATAATGTTCTCCCTATGTAATACTAGATTGTCCTGTTAAAAAGAAACACACACACACAGGGGGCTCAGTAAATGCTGCCAATACACACACACACACAAACACACATACACACACCCTGGTGTGAAATATACTAGAAGATACAGGGACAGTGCATCAGCCCACCTGTGAAGTGCTAGACATCCTAAACCCACTGAATTTTTCTTTTTTTAAAATATATTTTTATGGATTTCAGAGGGGAAGGAAGAGGGAGAGAGAGATAGAAACATCAATGCTGAGAGAGAATCATTGATCAGCTGCCTCCTGCACACCCCACACTGGGAATCGAGCCCACAACTTGGGCATGTGCCCTTGGCCGGAGCCAAACCTGGGACCCTTCAGTCTGCAAGCCAACACTCTGTCCACTGAGCCAAACCAGCGAGGGCTCCACTGCATTTTTCTAAGAGGAAGCATCACCATGATAGTTGAAATATAGGAACCTACAAAAAAAAAAAAAGATGGGATGCCCAGATTCCCCTGCCCCAGAAATATACAGGAGAGAAACCCCTTCTGGACAAGAGGTGAATGCTGTTTTTGCTTTGCATCCAAAAAAATAAAGATAATACAAGAGAGTATTATTCTTTCCCATCTGATACAATGCTGGTTGGAAGGGGGAGGGGCGTGTGCACATACATAAACATACTTGCACATCTGCATGGGGATAATACCTTCATAAGCATGAGTATGCCGTCATGATGGGGGTTCTGGGATTTAGTGAGTCTAATCTCCGTTTCTGTGACCTTTCTCAGCTGCCTGGGATAGCCTGAAAGTTTTTAGCCTCATTTCCCTGGTGGTTCCATGTCAGAGACAATAACGGAAAGGGAAATCAAAAGCCCTTATTTCATCAGCTGACACTGGCGGGAACAGCAGAAGGCTGGCAGGCTGAGGTTGGCAACCAGCCCCTTTTGTCAGAGGAAAATTACCAGAACTCTCTGCAGAGTGAGCTAAGAGCAGCCAGCAGTGCTGCCCAGCACTCTTCCTCTCATCTGAGACTGAGCAGACAGAGCTTTGTAAACAAGGGACAGAGCGAAGCCAGGATTCCACCCTGATGCAGAGCAGGCCACCTCTGAGCAGGTGGTCCCGCCACATGCAGGGACATTGGGCAGAAGCATGAAACACCAAAGGGAAAACATTGCAGATGCCTTCTAGAACAGCAGCAGCACTGGGAGTAAACAGAATGGCCCTCACGGCTAGGGTGGGTGTCAGCTTTTTCTAAATACAGTCATGGAAAGGGAAGGCCCCGAGACACCATTGGCTTCTGCAGTCATCTGGCAGACATGAGCCGGTGTCGAGGTGTACATTAGTTGTATTAGTTTTGAGCCTCATGAGGGTAAAGATCCTCTGATTTATTTCCTGCTACATTCCAGCTCCTCATAGAGAAACTGGCTCACAATGTGCTCAAAAAAGATTATGTGAATGAGTGAATATTACCTACTTTTCCACCAGAAACAACTGTAATCATAAAAAAGTGGATATGTACACACACACATACACATATGTGTGTGTGTGTGTGTATGTGTCAGTGTTTCCTTTGATTTCTGGTTTGTGAAGTACTAAAGCCCTCAGGAAAGTATAATCTTTGTCTATGGGTAGCAAGTTAGATCATGCAAGTAGAATATGGTCTGGTCAAAATGTCTAACTAATTGGAGATTTTGAGTCTAGCAACCCATTAGATAAATCATACATTTGAATATTTTAATATTCCATTCTTATCTTCCCTTTGTGGGTAGGAGCCTGAGCCATTCCTAGGAAAGGCAAACGGGGACAATTGCACCAAGATCAGCACTCTGGGGGGAGCGGATAGAGAAGCAGGGAACTGTCAGCTAGCAGTCGAAATAGAACTGCTGCCTGTTAGTCCCTGAAATGCAACTACAGGTATCTTTCCATTGTCTTCACCCACTGTCTCCTTGTCAACCCTCAAGTACTTGTTATCTCTCCCTGGTACCTACACTCAGAAACACTTCTTCCCACCAGCTGAACTTCCTATTGTTAATGCTCTTATTCTACTGATCACATCTACTCTGCACATTCTCATTAACCAGTTCTGTCCATCTGCCAGTTTCAGGGGAGGGATTAGTCTCTTTCCTCCCTTTGACCCTTCAGAGCTATGGCCTTGAAAGGAGGGCAATTGGTCTGGATATTCCAGAACAGAAAAGAAAAACTACTAAGTCTTTGGCCTCTTTCCAGCAGAATCTGCTGTGAGTGAGGTAGCTTCTGCTTTCAGAACTAAACATGGTAGCACAAATTCCTGGAAAGATAGCTGTAAATGATAAGGGCAGCCAGGCCCTAGGTGCTCTTGTCTCTACCACGACTTCCTTTCTTTAAACTAGAAAAATGTTCTTAGAGTTCCTTGTTCTGGCCGTATTCACACATAAAGGGTAAAAAGGCACAGCACTAAACATTATTCATCTAAACCTGCTTCCCCAGTTTAGGCCAGTCAATAGTGCCACCCACATGGATGCCCACCCAGTCATTCCATTAGAGGGGTCAACATATTTTCATATGGCTTCTGAGCACAGCCAAGGCATTGGACAGTGAGTTCTTAAGCAAAATGAATTATCAGTGGAAGACAATTGATATCTAGCTCTTGGATTGGAAATAAAGGAAGCCTGAATGGGCCCCATAGGCCCTTTGGGGTTGCAAAGGTTATGTTTTCCAGTGAACTGCAGCTAAATAGGCTGAAAGGGAAGGTTTCTAAGTGCTGGAAGAGAGTATAGAAAGGAAAACAAACAGAACAGAGAGACAGCTGGAGTGTGGAAGCCTGAGTTCCTTCTGAACTTTCTCCAGGGAGACCTCACATGTTCTGCTCTCTTCTCTCAGAAGCAGGGATAGATGGACATTGCTCTGCCACACGTTCAGACTGGGAACTCCAGCACATTTTCTGAAGTTCCATGGGGGTTGTTCTCTCTGGCCCTGAACTTGATATACTAATATAAAGAGGCACAGCCTTGTTTTTACTTCCCTCTTGTCTCTAATTCCCTCTCCACACGTTATTCTCTTTTAATTTCCTCCCTCTCTGTGTCTTACATAGCTCTGTCCTTAGTCTCCATCCTAGTCTCACCAAAAGTAAATGGGAAAAGAATTCTCAGGAGGGTGAAAAAAAGTATAACTTTCTCATCACAAAAATAAACTTTTAGTGTTTATCTTTAGAGATTTTCTTAAATAACATGTGTTTTCACTCTATGCATAGCTATTAAACACCAACTCTGTACCCAGCTCTGTGAGGAAGATATCAAGGTAACAAGAGTACAAATCCTGCTACTCTAGGACTCTCAGTATTGGAATAATTTGTGTATGTGCCTTAAGGTTTTTATACAGAGAGGAGCAAGGCATTGTGGGAATTCAGTGAAATAAACTTTTTAATTGTTCCCAGAGATATTGAAGAAAGCTTTTTGGAAGGGGCAACATTTGAGCTGGCTCTTAAGGAATGGATACTAATTCTCTATGCAGCCAAAAAAAAAAAAAAGAGCTATCAGGATCAAGAAAAATCATCTTAGAAGATGAAAATAACTTACAGGTTCAGGAGATTGTATTCAACAGCAACATTAGAGATGAAATCCCAAAAGTAGGTAGAAGCCAGGGCGAGGAGGGACTTATGCTCTGTGGTTAGAGGTTTGGACATTGCCTCATGGAAATTAGAGAAATTTGAGTGTTTTAAGCTACAAAGCATCATGATCAAATTTGCATATTCAAAATATCCCTCTGGCTATGTGCTGGGGATAACCCAGCCAGGGCTAGAGCAGAGGCAGAAAAGCTAGTCAGGAGGTACTGAGAAGTCCAAGTCAGAGATGATGAGAGTCTGGAGTAAGGCGGTATCATGGGTTTGGAGAAGAGGGCTTCCTGTTATTTGTCACTCAGTTCTCAAGGCAACATTTTTTTCCATGTATTGTAATGTGGAATCAGACCAGAGACTATCTGCATCCTAAGGCAAGAATTGTGAGTTTTCTGTGCTTATCTTTATTCAAAATTATCTTGTCCTGAACCTAAACTAAGCTCTTCCACACAAAATCAATGTTGGTGGTGGCAGTGGATTGTCATTGACGATGATGATGATTAAAACCCATGTAGAATGTGAAATTAAACTTTAAGCTGTCCTGAATTAAGATTTCCACAAAAGGTTTGAGGCTGTATCTTCAAAGAGAAAGTTATCATTATTCGTTGAGGCCATTATTGCCTTCAACCAGGACACCCCCAGGCACTGAAGAATCAAAGAGCAGAAAATCTGATAAGGCCCTGGTCAGGTCTTGTGCAGGAGGCTATCCTCAGATGAGGATTAAAAACAACAAAATTTTTTGTATGTGATCCAGTAATAACGAATGATTAAGAACCAGGACAAAATGGTATGTATGTGTAGATTTTCTAAAGAGAGGGTCAGTAGCGTATCAGATTCTCAAAGAGGTCTGAGAAACAAAGATTTAATGATTCTGGAACTTAAATACAGAATGAGAGGCCTCATTCAACAAGAATATGCATTCTTGTTGATATTGACTCTTCTCTTTGCTACTCTAACTACACCCCCAAAATCTTCTACTACCCCACCCCTTCACACCAAACTTTCACCAAATTTCTCATATCTCTTGCTTTTGTACATGCTGTTCTATATAACTAGGAGCTTTTTCCTCCACCCGGTCTGCCTGGGAAACAACTTCTCTCTCAGTTTTCAGCTCCAAGGTCATTGCTGCCTCTTCTCAACCTTCTCTTATCCTAGAGTGGACTTGGTTGTTTAGAACTTCATGTGCTTGTGACACTGTGCTCAAAACTGTTATAATCCTTAGATATCACATTGAAAAAAAGAAAAACTGACTAAGAGAATGAACAAATTAATGAGGAACTATAATCATTGGGAGATAACAATACAACCAACAGTAAAATATAGATTAGGAGTTAATATGATGCAACCCTAAATGGTTTGGCTCAGTGAATAGAGCATCAGCCTATGGACCAAAGGGTCCTGGGATTAATTCTGGTCAAGGGCACTACCTTGGTTTCAGGTTCCTCCCTGGCTCAGGCTCTGGTCAGGTCTTGTGCAGGAGGCTACTCTCAATGTGTTCCTCTTCCATCGATGTTTCTCTCTGTCTTTCCCTCTCCCTTCCACTCTCCCTAAAAATCAATGGAAAAATATCTTCAGATGAGGATTAACAACAACAACAAAATTTTTTTTATGTGATCCAGTAATAACCAATGATTAAGAACTAGGACAAAATGGTATGTATGTGCAGATTTTCTAGAGAGAGGGTCAGTAGCGTATCAGATTCTCAAAGAGGTCTGAGAAACAAAATGTGTAGAAAGATACTTGTTATACACAAAGTGAGAAGGAATTAACATAAAACATTCTGAAAGAAATAAAATACTCCAATGTCTTTCTGTTGAGTCTTAATCATGTTTATGTAATTGATTCAACAAAGAACAGAAATCATAAATGTAAACACATCAGTTAAAAGGCAGTTTTTAATTCAATGAGGGATAATAATAGAGTGATCCAAAGAGTTCTGGTCTCAAATCAGCAAAGCCTTAGAAAATATGCAAAATCAAATCCTATCTAATAAAAGAGTAATATGCAAATTAGACATCACTCCATAACAAAGATGGCCTCCCCCACGGCCACAAGATGGCAGTGCCCATAGCCACAAGATGGCCACCCCCATGGACACAAGATGGAGGTGCCCATAGCCACATCCTGTCTAATAAGAGTGATATGCAAATTAGGTGTCACTCCTTGACAAAGATGGCCACTCTCATGGCCACAAGATGGCCACCCCCATAACCACAAGATGGTGGTGCCTAGTCCGGGTCAGCCCTGCCACTGGAGTGGTCAGTCCTGTTAGCCAGGCAAGTAGCAGGGGAGACGGGGGCCCGAGGGGAGGAACAGGCAATCAGCGGGGGCTGTGGGTCCCCTACCCAGGCCAGAGGCCTTCGCCAGAGACCTCAGCATGGACAAGGGTGGAGCCGGTGATCAGAGGGGTATGAGGGTGCCCTATCCAGGCATGAGGCCTGGGCCAGAGGCCTCAGGCCTGGGCAGAGGCAAGGCCGGAGTTTGCAGGGGCCTGGGCTCCACAGAGCCAGCAATCAGAGGGACAGGGGCAGAGCCTGTGATCACAGGGGTCTGGGCACTGGTGGAGCCAGCAAACAGGGGTCTGGGAGTCTCCTGCCCAGGTCTGCAGCCTTGGCCAGAGGCTGCCAGTGGGGCAAGGGCAGAGCTGGCAATGGCATGGGGAAGAATCAGAGCTGGTGATCTCAGAGGCTTGGGCTCTGTGAAGCCGGAGATCAGAGGAGTTTGGGGGTCCCCTGCCCAGGCCTGCAGCCTCAGCCAGAGGTTACAGGCCTGGTCAGGGGTGGACCTGGGATTGGAGGGGGAAGGGTGGAGCTGGTGATCAGAGTGAACTACAGAGGAAACACCTTTTCTTAATGCTCATTGGCTAAGCTCCCTGTATGCCACTGGTAATATTCTTAGTAACTTAAGTAATAAGAATCCCTGAAGATGACACTCCTGGAGAGAAAAAAAAATCAAGGTCCACTGCTGGAGGGCTAAGAAATGTCATATTCTGCCCTGGCCGGTTTGGCTCAGTACGTAATGCCTCAGCCTGCTCACTGCAGGGTCTGGGTTCAATTATGACGAAGGGCATGTACCTAGGTTGCAGGCTTCTCCCTGGCCGGGGCCCAGGTCAGGGTATGTGCAGGAGGCAACCAGTCAAAGTGTTCCTCTCACTTTGATGTTTCTCTCTGTTTTTCCCTTCTCTTCCACATTCTCTAAAAATCAATGGAAACATATCTTCAGGTGAGGAAAAGAAAGAAAGAAAGAAAGAAAGAAAGAAAGAAAGAAAGAAAGAAAGATCATATCCTATGAAAGATACATCTTGAAAATGCCTAAAGAAAGTTGTCATTTCTTCATGGTGAAGGGACTGTAGTCTGTGTTGATGAAAACACCTTGGTGGCTGTGGTGACTGGCAGTGGCTGCAGCAGTGGGGTGATGGGGCTGGTGGCTACCCCTGATTAGCCTGGTCGCCTCTCACAAAGGGAGGCCAGTCTACAGTTTAGGCCGCTCCCCAAGGGAAAGGGATCAGGGAGCAGGCCTAAGCCGTGAGTAGGACACCCCCTGAGGGCTCCCAATATGTGAGAGGAGGCAGGCTGGGCTGAGGAATGCCCCCCCCCCTATGCACGAATTTTGTGCACTGGGCACCTAGTAGGATATAATTTTAGGTATCTTCACCTAAAGATAGGATATGTTTTGTATGGTCCTTAGAATATAAAAAGATATAAGGGTTCTAAAGTGTATGAAGTTACATTTCTTAAGATCCTATCAAACTCAGAGATTTAGACATAGAAGGTGAAAGTCATGTGAATACCAAAAGAGCTTATTAGCTTATGAGCTTTTCCCAGAAAACAGAAAAAGTAGGTAACATGTATAACTTGCATTCACGGAAATTGACTAAGGGAACGTTCCCCTCATAAGTCCAGGAATCATTGACATTACAACATAAATAAGGTTAGCACATACCCTCAAGTTCTCAAACAAGAATCCAGATACCCTCCGGGCCTACGGCTCTTCTAGTAATAATATAAATTGCAATAAAGTTTCACATGCCAAGGTCTTTCCACTTGTCCTCACATGGTCTGCAGGGTCAAGGACTGAGGGTTCATCCAGAGTCAAAAGAACTTTTTATCATGTATTCCTAAAACTTAAAAACGGGAGCAGGGGAAATTGACTTTTTTTTTTTGAAATGCATATCTGAATCATTTTTCAGAAATATATTTTACTTGCACTTACTGGGACTGTCTTTGCTTTCAAAATGCATATTTGAGTCCCTTTTTAGATGTTTACTGTAACTCCCACATATATACATATGAATCTTTAAAATAAAATGAAAAGACTGAGGCAAAATAACATAATCTTGGCCACAGGAAGGATGTAACAGCCATTTCAGGACCTCCCAGCAAGAGTTGATCACTGTGTTTCTAGAGAAGAGAGCGTGGGAGCCTGAGACACCACACCAAACCAGAGCAGCTGAACCCCTGGCCTTCCTTTCCTCCCAGTATTCTGGATGGGTTCCCTCCTCCATGTGAGATCATCGTATAGGTTCTTGCTATTCAAAATGTGGTCCCCAGACCAGAAGCAGCAGCAGCACCTACTTGTGAGAGAAATTCAGAGTCTCAGGCCCCACCCAAGACCTACATGGTCATAATCTGTGTTTTCCTAAGATTTGCGGGAGATTCCTGTGCACGTGAAGGTTTGAGGAATCCTGATGTTGCAAATACTGCCTACCCTGCTCTGGGCACCTAGAGGAAAGGAGAGGGAGAAGGCACTCACTTGTCTACTTCACAGATAGAGGAAGGCAGGACAGAGTTCTGGGTTTTTACCTGGTGGGGCAAGAATGAGATTTGGATGATGATGACAACATGCCTTTCTAAGATGGACTGGGAGTTTGCAAACTTGAGTGATTTTTTTAATGTAATTAAATCTCCCTCTACTTTTATTTTGACTACCAGCTCACATTTTTTGACCATTTACTGTATGCCATGGACTGTTTTAAGCTCTTCATGTGTACTATGTGGAATAACCCTTTTAATGGTCTATGATAGCTTCTACTGTTACTCTCATTTTGCAGAAGAGGAAGGTGAGGCACAGAGCCACTAATTAACATGCTCCAAGTCACATAGCTAGTAATCCATGGTTCCCTTCAGGCAGTCACCCCAGAGCTCTCACTCTTCTTCTCAACACCATTATCACTGCTCCTACCTGGGGTAAAGGTAGGCTGCAGGGCAATGAGCAGAACCTTTATACACATCCATATTCAGATGCTAGAGCTGCAGGCTGGCCAGAGAAGGCAACAAGGAAAGTTCAAGGTTGCAGAGAGTCAGAGGCACACGTTTACTTCAAAGAGGAAGGCCATTGCTCCATGGGGAGGGACCTTCCTCTGACCACTGAGAAAGAGCTTCCAAGCTACGATACATGGTGGCCAGAGCCCTGTAGAAAGGCTGCTGGGTGAAGCATTTTGCTGAAAGAGGGAAAATCAAAACTGATGTCCTGCTTGAATGAAACACTCAGAGCTACTGGGAGTCCCCCCAGGATGCATGACTGAGATGAGTGTTTCTCCACCTCTGTTCTTCTCCCTGAAGAGGAGATTAGGCAAGGTCAAGTTATGAAGAGAGCAGGTGGAGAGAGAGGAAGCAGTGGGGACAGTGGCGGCTGGCGGGAGCACTATGCAAGGGCGGCTGGGAAGACAGCAACTAGCTGGAGACAGGGGCAGACGTCCAGAGGAAGTGGTTTTCATTAAGGCTTGCTAAGAGCAACAAAGGTTCTGGGAAAACTCAGGACGCCGTGGGAAGGTGAGTGACCCAGAACTTACACTATGTGCTTCTGGAGATCAGAAGATGTCTACTGACTGTGACATTTTAAAATCTGAGTCCCAGTAGATACACAAGGCTTCAAAGTCTTAAAAATCTTCCTGTTAGTCAAAAATCCAGCCTGATTCCCTTGAAGACCACCTGGTCATGCTCTCAAGGCTCCTTTGCTCTCCTGGATTTCAAAGTAGAGATGTCAGGTTTTTAAACAGGCCAGTCTACCCTCAAGGATCAGAGGAAAAAGCAAGAGCGGGACGAAATGAAAAGCACAGCTGGTCAGTTGCAAAGAGAGTTGTTTGTGGAAGGCACTGGGGCTACGTCAGTTCTGCTGGATCTTGTGCAAAAATCAAAGTGGCTATACCCAGGGAAGGAGGCTGACGTGCCCTCACTGCAGAAGTGAGACTTGAGAAGATGAGTTTTCAGAAGTTCCGTCTGAGATTCCAGGGTGCGAAGTTGTTGGTGATGAGGTCAACAGGAGAAAGTGAGCTGGTAATGTTGCTTTCTTTAATCTGAGCCTTTCATTTTATTTTATATGGGAAATTCTCATTACTCTTATAACAAAGAGATTCATTTTTTTAATCTCTTAATGTTTGAGCCACAGGCCCAAAATAAAAACATGCTTCATTCAAGAAAGCAATCACAGATTTGTCTTGTATTGTCTTGTTTTCTGTTGTTTATTTTTGTGTTTGTGTGTGTGTGGTCCCCATTTCTGAATCTTTTTTTCAGGCATCTTGTATTTGTAATCTGCTTAGGAAAAGGTGAAGGCAGCCCAATTCTGCCAATGAAGCTGAGACAAGGCTCTTTTCCTGCAGGGAGAGTGGGTTCCACTCTGTGAACAATGGCTTAGCAGACCTGAGTGACAAAGGAGAGGGTAATTGATGCCAAAATTGACAGCTTTTTATGTCTATCCACTAACCGATTTTTGAAGTTATAGGTGTTCTTAATTCATTTGTCTTTTACCTTTTACATTACATTAAGAGTGATTAATATGCAACCTTTACAACTATACAGTATTCTCTGTCTTTGTCTTTACCTCTATAAAGTGAGTTTTAGACTTTTGTATGCATGTGTCCAAACTCATCAAATTGCATACATTAAATCTGTGTGATCTTTGTATATCAATAAAGCTGTTAAAAATAGCTAGTATTTTTTAAAGAGGGGTAGTGGGATCTCACAAAGGGAGAAAGGTGGGGAGAGTCTTAGTGCAGGAGAGACGGGACATTTTCCTCACTACTCCAGGTGGGCCCCAGGACACTCTTCAGAATGCATTTGAGAAAGGGGCTAGAGTTGGGTTGGGGTTTGTCCCAGAAGCCTTTGAGCATAGTAGAAGCTGAACAGAGCCTCACTAATGAGAACAACATCTCCTGGGACTAGCTTCACAGATGGGGAGGAGCAGCCTCCAGCAGGATACAAGCATTGCAGTGGCTGGAGAGAGGTCGGGTTGGGTCCGGCTGCCTACAGAGCCTTCACAGCATGACTGAGTTGGAGTCAAGGCCACTAGGAGCTACAAATTAAGCTGCTTGTGCACAAATAACCTTCCAACCATCTCAAATCAAATTATTAAAAGCAATCATGCTGTTCTGCTTAAACATAGCATTTGCTCCTAAATTCTTCCTTCTGCACTATCACAAAATGGTGTATTGTTTTCCATTTTAGACCTAAAATCCTCAGTGGTGTTTTTGGAGAATTCAGTGAAATCCAAGGAAGAGAGCCTAATTTCGGAGACTTCGGCACATAATGGGGTGTGATTTATTCACCAGAAACCACTACCAAGAAAGAACCTTAGGAGTAAAACTAAGATCTCCCTGGGATCATGAAATGGGTGTCCACCGGGGTGTTCTCACTCATTGAAATGAGACCTTCCCCTAGGCACAAACTCTCCCTGGAGCACCATTGCCTTATCTGTTCAACAACCCGCAAGCACATCTTGAACCCTAAACATTCTCCATGTTCACCATGAGATGGTTGTTATAAATGACCAATCTTAGCACCTGAAAATTTCCAAAAACCCTTCCATACATGTTGTGCATTTCCTATTGCTTCATTCTAAAAACTATCTAAATGGCAGAAAGCAATGGATTCAGTGATACTCTTAATACATGTCTATTTACTAGTTAGAAGAGCATCTATGCCCATCACAAAAGTAGCAGTAAATACATTTGCAAGATGCAATATTCACAAGTCTAATGTTCAATGCACAAACTGATCATTTATATTTCCCAGGACCACAAGGACCCCTCTCTGCTAAAATGTGCCTTGTTAGTCTAGGTGTCCAAAGGTTAAACCACATTACACCAAATACTGGGGCTCTGGAAACAGTGCTGTGGACATGGTCCCCTCCAGGGAAACCACCTCCCCCAACTTAAAGTACCACTGGACTCAAAAGAACTGTGTCTGGAAATAGTCCTGGCTGTATTTTAACCCCCAATGGTCCATCATTGCCTGAGATCATCTTAAAATCCTCAAAATATCTTTGAATTCCCAAGCCATTATAGTCAGAAAATTTGTTGTTATTTATATTTTTATCTCAGTGCAACTGCACATTCTGGAATTCCCCTCATGCCCTCTACTGCCTCATGCTCTGCCATCAATGGAGAATAGCCAAAGTGACTTCTGGGATTTTTTATTATAGCTACAAGCTGGACAATAAGAGAAGAACAGGCTGGTTGTTTAGGAAAAGTACCTAAATGTTTATCAGTAGCACAATGGACCAGAGAAAACAACAAACGCAAACATCCCAAGGCAGGAATGTAGAAAAAGGTCAGAGAGGATAGGGAGTCAAGAGGGAGAGAAAATGGTGTAAGACCTGGCTAAAGTCGTAGACAATACATGAAGAGCATTTTGGTGATTCTGTATTTTATTTACAAAGCAATAGGACCCTCATATCCAAAATATGTATTAAAGAAAAATTCCTACAACCAATAGAAATACACAACTCAATTAAAAAGCAGGTAAAAGGTGTGAAACAGGCATGCCACAAGGGAGACCAAAATGGCCAACAAATATTATGAGTGTTCAACACCATTAGTCATCTAAGAGATGCAGGTTAAAGCAAATGAAACATCACCACATAGCCAACAGAATGGCTACAATTAAAATGTGACAGTACTTAGTGTTGGCAAGAATAAGAGGTACCTGGAATACTCTTATACTCATGGAGAGTATGTAAATATTTGTACAATCATTTTGGGGAAATGTGTGGTGATACAAAAGCTAAACATATGTGTCATCCATGACCCACCCCTGGCACATGCCCAAGAATTCTTATGTCCACCAGAAGAATGTTGATGGCAGCTCTATTTGGAACAGGCCCGAATGGAGACAAGCCTAAGTGTCCATCAACAGTAGAATCACTAAATTCATTTTGAAATATTATAACAGAATTCTATATTTCAATGAAAAGAGCAAGCTATTAATGCAGACTACATGAATAAATCTCACAGACATAATATTGAGTGAAAGAAATTAAACATAAAAAAAGAGCACATACTGTATGATTCCACTTGCATGGAGTTTAAAACTAGACAAAGTAATCTATGGTGATAGAGGTGAGCAGTTTGCGTGAGAGGGTCGTGCAGAAGCTTTCCTGATGGCTGGAAAGTTCTTCCATTGGTGTAGGTGGCAGTTACAAGGGTGTACACACACAAGTAAAATTCATCGGACTGCATGTTAAGAGGTATGCACTTTAATGCAAGTAAGTTATGCCTTAGTTTTTACAAATGAGGAGAGCAATGGAGGATGAATCCAGGGAAATTGCTGGAAGAGACAGGTGGGTTCAGGGACAGAGGCAGAGAGTCTAGGAGCAAGTCCTAAGGACCCAGCACTGAAGGCTGGGTGGAAGGGGTGAGGCAACCAGCAAAGAATGCCAAGAAATTGGAGGAAAGCAGCATAGGAAGAGACAGGAGGCGGCTGAGAGTAGTTCTTACTGATGAACTAAAGAAGGATGGAAATAGGGCGATGGGGGAGAAAGACCCTCCAGCCTCATTTGTAGACATAACATACACAGAAAAGCCATAACTTTTTATGAGGTTTAAAAGTTATTTGGGTGACTCATAGATACAGAGAACAGAGTGACAGTTGTCAGAGGGTGGGGATTAAGGGCAGGGCAAAAAAGGTAAATGTATTAAGCAGCACAAATTGGTAGTTACCTAAAGGTCATGGAGATGTAGATTACAGCATAGGGAATATAGTCAATAACATCATGATAGTTATGTCTGGGGCCAGGACGGTGCTTGGAGCATTGGAACCACTCTGTAAAGTACATGTTTCCTAACCACTTTGCTGTACACCTGAAACTAATCAGAATAATGTTGAATATAAACTGTAATTAAAATTTTTTTGAATGATTTTTTTAAAAATTAAGTTATCTGGGTGATTTAAAAACTTACTGGAGAAGGCTGTCTCCATTCAAGGTAAGTGGGAGTTACATCCAGGTGCCATCGTCAGAATCCAGGCCCTACAGACATGGCCACAAGATGGCCTGGTTCCCCAGGAGAAGGCATGCTGTCACCCTGGCCCAGATATCTAAGTGACCTTCAGCCAAATGCCAGGAAGAAGGGGACCTGGATGAAGAATAAGCTATACTGATAAACAACTTCAGTTTTTCAGTTTAGGGTCACTCACAGGAAAGCATTAGAATCAGGTTGGGTTTAGGGTTATAGGGTAACAACATGTACTGAAGGCGACTTTGCAAAACAAAGGATTTCTGTGATGCACCTGAAGGACACATCTTGTGTGCAAATACCATTTCCTTCT
The DNA here is from genome assembly GCA_004026665.1 of Murina feae. Classification (NCBI taxonomy): domain Eukaryota; kingdom Metazoa; phylum Chordata; class Mammalia; order Chiroptera; family Vespertilionidae; genus Murina; species Murina feae. The sequence continues at coordinate 27,813 of PVJC01019992.1, forward strand.
CTTGATTGGTGAAAAGCTTTTTTAAGACATCATTCATATGCTTTCCTGTATTGTGTTTATTCATATATATTTTTCCCTCTTCATATTAGACTGTTAACTCCCTGACGACAGAAACTGAGTCTTTTCACCTTGTATCTTCCCACTCCCTCGGGGCTGCACCCTGGGCCTCACTGACCTTGGATGCAGCAGATGTGGGACCCATGAGCACGTCCAATGTGAAGACAGACCCTGGAGGGTGAGTCCACCTTGCAGGCATCCAGTTATACTGAATTGCACCACCTTGAGCCTGAGTCATTGCTGTTTCTCTGAAAGAAGTAAAAATACATTGTTTAAAATTTAAGAAGGCATTTCAGAGAAACACAGATGGCCTGTGGCAACATAAATAGCAGGCAGAAGAATGGAGACTGAGTTCTGAAAGAAAAAGACAAGGTCACCTTGCCCTCCAGTCTCATTAGTGGAGATAACATTTACAGAAAGTACCATGTTTTTAAAGATGCTTGGAAGTTTCCTAGGTGATCATGAAATTGCTGGTGGCACTATGAGTTTTTCAAAACACACAGAGCATGCCCTCTGAGATCAACTCAACTGGCAATTAGGACAAAACAGGGTCATGGAGTTTTCTTGCCTTCTTTAGCTGCTAATTAGGAGATCCGTGACTTATTGGAGGTTTTTATGTTACCTAATGGGCTAAAACTCTTCATGGTGCTGACTAATAATATTGGTATATTTGAATTTAATCTTTAACTAATTTGATTTCCTAAGGTGATTAGATGATATTCAGAGAGACTGGTCATGTTATTCTGTGATAGAATCCTTATACGGTATATGGTAAATGCACTAAAGAAAGAGGAATAAATAATTTTACCCTCATGCATTCTCCCTGCCCCCCGCGTCTAGCAGCAGCCCTGTTCAGGTCAGCAGTCTTCACACACAAATGGGTGTTCCCAGTAGGATGTACAGGAATCCACACTGGCCAGTTTGCCTGTGGACCCAGTGCCTTCACTATACAGAGTTCATGTCAAAAGCTCACAAAGGGTAGTGTAGCCCAGCCAGCATGGCTCAGTGGTTGAGCATCGACTAAAAACCTGGTGGTAAGGGTTCAATTCCCGATCAGGGCTCATCCCTGGGATTGCAGGTACAATCCCCAGTGTGATCAATGATTCTCTCTCATCATTGATGTTTCTATCTCTTTCTCCTTTTCCCTTTCTCTCCAAAATCAATAAAAATATATCTTTTTTAAAAAGAGTAGTGTATCAAAGATGTTTCAAAAACATGAACCCAGAATCAAGTCAAGTAGACCTCGTTTGCTCCTAGCTCTGTCCCTCACCAGCCTCAAGAAAGCTTTTTAATCGCTCTGTGCCTCAGTTTTACTCATAAGTAGAATGGCAATAATGATGGTACTGACCCTGTGATTGTTTTTAGAATTAAATTAAATAGGACATGTAAAAAAATTAATGGAGTGCCTAATTCCTGATAAAGGGTTACAGAACTATTATCATTATTTTATTAATCTCTGAAATAATTCTTCTAACTTAATCATTCTTTACAGAATTTGATCCATTTTGCAATCATTACTCTATCCAGGGAAAGAAGAAGGGATCCCTGCTGGTGGAGGAAAATCACAAGCAAGCTAGTCATATGTACAGAATTCTACCTTCATGCTTAGAAGACAACTCTTTGATAAGGTTAATTAGGACCTCACAGGGAGCCTTTAGGATTCTACAGAGGTGACACTGCTAAAATATTGCACATCGTTTACCGTTCCAATGTAAACCAAGATCTTTGAAGAGTGGTCCTCTATCAGTCTTGTTCTTTCTA
>PVJC01019993.1:0-29584 GCA_004026665.1 Murina feae
CCAGCCCTCTCCCCGAGCCCCGTGTGCGCGCCTCCGTATCTCTGTACTTTGCTTCTGCCGCTCCTCTGAGTCTCAGACTCTTTTCTAGTTGTAGGATTTTCACTCAGCCAGCCTTCCTGTGGGTGCAAGTGGTGTCCGTGTGTTCTTTTCGTGGTTTTTCTGAAATAGTTGTTCACGGCTGCATTTACGGTGTTTACCTTATGCCGCCATCTTGTTTCTCCTCTATTGCTGCATTTTCCCTTTGTATTTTTAAAGATAAGTAAGGAACCAGTTGCTAACCAGAATTTTGGAAAAGAACTATTAAACTATGACAGCATTTTTCTGTGTTCTAGACCTCCGTGAGTGAAAGCCTTCAGAGGGAAGCTGCTAAAAAGCAAGCAATGAAGCAGGTAAGGTCAGAGAGGGACTTACATGTAATTGGTGAAGTGAGTATTTCAGCTCACATTTTTAAGTATCAGTTTTGGTCTCTAGGTGCTGAGACAAAACAGAATAGATATGTATAAAGATCTATAAAGAAATAATTTAGCTCCAGTTGGCTTGGCTCGGTGGATAGAGTGTAAGCCTGAGGACTAGAGGGTCCCAGGTTTGATTCCAGTCTGGGGCACATATCTGGTTGTGGGCTCAATCACCAGTGGGGCATGCAGGAGACAGTCGATTGATAATTCTCTCTCATCATTGATGTTTCTTTATCCCTCTCCCTTCTCTGAAATCAATTTTAAAATTTTTTAAAAAATTTAACTTGACCCTTGATTTTTTTTTTCCCATACTTTTTTATTGATTTCAGAGAGGAAGGGAGAGAGTATGGGAGAAAGAATATCATTGATGAGAGAGAATCATGGATTGGCTATCGGTTGCCTTTTGCATGGTCCAGACTGGGGATCAAGCCCACAACCCAGGCATGTGCCCAGACCAGGAATTGAAGCACTATCTTCTAGTTTATAGGTAAGCGTTCAACCACAGAGCTACGCTGGCCAGACTGTTTTTGAAAATATGTGAGAGCTAGAGGCCCATTGCATAAATTCAGGCACAGATGGAGTCCCTCAGCCTGGCAGGTTGGCCTGGGGAAGGGGGTGGGGGTGGGGGTGGTGGCCTTGGGAGGTTGGCTGTGGGAGTGCACTGACCACTAGGGGGCAGCTCTTGCATTGAGCATCTGCCCCCTGGTGGTCAGTGCACATCATAGCCACTGGTTGACCAGTTGTTCGGTCACTTAGGCTTTTATATAGTTGTTTCTTGATTTACATAGATTTCCGGGTTTTAGAAATTTTAAAGGAAAAAACAGCTCAGTAAGTATAGAGCCAAGATTCTAATTCAGTCAGCCAGGCTCCAGAATTGATGTTCATATATTTTGTCTTAAAATGTGATTAAGAGAATTTTTTGATTGATTTCTGATTTCTGATTCTGTCTCAAGAAAATTACTTCCACTTTTTTTTGCTGTTAGCTGGCTAATACATATTTTTGAAACATGTTTAATTTTTTCTTTTAAAGACCAAACTGGAAATCCAGAAGGCCCTTGCAGAAGATTCCACTGTATATGAATATGACAGTATTTATGATGAAATGCAGAAAAAAAAGGAAGAAAATAATCCTAAATTGCTTTTGGGAAAAGACCGAAAGGTTTGTAGTTGAAAATACAAACTTTCTTTGACCTTAATTTGCACTGTATATCTTAATCTTATTTCAGCATAAAGATGATCTGAGAAAAAGCTTTTAGGCATTTGAAGTGTGAAGTGCCCCCACTTCAGATATTATAGATTTGATTTAAAACCCAGAAGCTCTACATTTATTATTCCAACAGGAACAAGTGAAATATCTAACAGTTTTATAAATTTTCATTTTTGCTTTTTTAAACCTTTGCACATAATTTTTTGAAATACTTTTCTTAGAAAATTTTTGTTCTCCTTTTGTTCATGTTTACTTGTATTTTATCATCCTCTCATTTTTTATTGCTTCCTACCTCATAACTGAATCATCTACACGTAATCATGATCAGATTTTTATTTTGGGGAAAAAAAAGTAAAGGTGAGGGGATTAAAATAAGTTCATATTTTCTGTCTTATTGTTTCATAAGCACAGACTGATTTTTAAGGATCTTTGCATCTTACAGCATCTACAAATAAAGTAGTGTGAAATTATGTTAAAGCTACTATTTTAAATAATCATATTACAACTAATGTGAAAAGCTATTAGAAACCTTTCTGGTTCATGTATCTGTTGAAGAAATATTAAAACAATACCAGTAAAAACAGTGACAGAAACAGTGGTGGAAAAATTATTTATTTTGTTTTAGATTTTTTTAAATGATAAAATAGCACTGTGAATATTTTTTATCTTACACTTATTGAAAAGAACTTTCATTTCAGTCTTGCTAATAAATTTATATTGATTTTTGCAACATGTAGCCTGTTCATTTGAACTATTCACTTTTTAAATGAATTCATGATAAAAAATAGAATATTGACAATTATCTTTGACTTTTTCCTAAATAATCCCCTCTCCCACAGCCCAAATATATTCACAACTTATTAAAAGCAGTTGAGATCAGAAAAAAGGAACAGGAAAAAAGAATGGAAAAGAAAATACAGAGAGAACGAGAAATGGAAAAGGGAGAATTTGATGATAAAGAGGCATTTGTGACATCTGCTTACAAGAAAAAACTGCAAGAGAGAGCCGAAGAGGAAGAAAGAGAAAAGAGGGCTGCTGCACTCGAAGGTGAAATGGGAGTGGGAGGGGTTAGAAGGAAACAAGCAGCAGAGTTCTGCCCTGTGCTTAGCCATTTGTCTGTCACTGAACTTTTAGATTATAATGTTGTCATAATTTATGTGTAGGAATTGAAGGTACATATTATGATATTAAGTCTACAATATTAAGTTGAATTACCATAAAACGAGATTTTTACTAAAAGTAGTAGTACTCTTAATAACTAGTACTTCTACTAGACTTTTCACTTATATATATTTTTTGTTTAAAACTATAGTCATTACAAGTCATTGCTTTGGAAAATAATTTCAAATGTAAAAACGTTGATTATAAGGTATAATTCCATGACACTTACAGAAGCAGCGTAAACTGACTTTCAAATCCTAGTTATATTTTCTGGGATGAGAAAACTAGAGTAATATCACACAAGGAGCATCAGCTGGGCATTTAGAAAAAGAATAACTTTAATTCAAAAAAAAAAACAAGATGTGCAAAGGCCAAAGAAAGTCATAGTGCTTTACTTCAACATTTTCTACTCATGGTCATTTCTCAAGATTTGAGTGAAATATGTATTTATAAATAGCTTATTTCGCAAGTACTCATCAACTTTAAGTGGAAGAAAATCAAATCTCTAAGACTTGATTTGTGCATGTACTATGTGTTCATATAGAGCAACAGTCAGCAAACTTTCTGTAAAGCACCAGATTATGGACATCTTTCTTAGGCTTAGTGTATCAACTACTCACTTCTCCCTTTGTAACACAGAAGCAGCCCTAAACAGTACATAAACAAATGAGCAGGGCTACATTTCAATAAAAATGTATTTACAAGGATAGGCAGCTTTGGCCTATAGGCTATAGTTTTACAATTCTTTTTTTTTTTTTTTAATGTATTTTTATTGATTTCAGAGAGGAAAGGAGAGGGAAAGAGAGAGAAACACATCAATGGTGAGAGAGAATCATTGATCGGCTACATCCTGCACACCCCTTACTGTGGATCAATCCCGAAACCTGGGCATGTGCCCTGACCAAGAAGTGAACCATGACCCCGTGATTATAGGTTGATACTCAACCATGGACCCACACTGGCTGGGTTAATTTCCCATCTCTTGATCTAGAGAATAGTTTACACACAGTGTATGTTATGTACTATATGTCCATAAAACTGAGTTGCGTTTTTGCCTTGTTGCCTATATTCTCACTTTTATTTTCCCTCTCAGCACGTTTGGATGTAACCAAGCAGAAAGATCTCAGTGGATTTTATAGGCATCTATTAAATCAAGCAGTTGGTGAAGAGGAAGTCCCTACATGCAGCTTTCGTGAAGCTAGGTGAGACATGGCATACGGAATATTTAAAAGAAAGATACTGTTCATGACCTGTGGTTGTGGATCATTTAACCCTCTGAAAGATAAGAATTGCAGCATTGCATTTTTTTGGTTCTTTTTTAAAATATATTTTTGATTCAGAGAGGAAGAGAGAGAGAGAAACATCAGTGCTGAGAGAGAATCATTGATTGGCTGCCTCCTGTACACCCCCTACTGGGCATCAAGTCCAAAGCCTGGGCATGTGCCCCCAACCAGGAATCGAACTGTGGCCTCCTGGTTCATAGGTCAATGCTCAACCACTGAACCATGCTGGCTGGGCTGCATATTGTTTTGTCAGCCAAACCTGACCTAATTAAATGAATGTCTAGGATTTTACAGTTTCTTAATTTAAAACTTGCAGATACTTAGTTCAACATTGTCTTGATTCTGCAATAATTCAACTTACATGTTTAAGTAGAATATAAAAAGAGATGTGGTTTGCTTTTATAAATAGGACCTAGCCCCCATAAAACGTAAAATTGACATTTTAATGGCTAGAAATACACTATCCAATATGTAGCCACTAGTCATGTGTGGTTGTTTAATACTACATTTAAAACTTTGGCCACAATAGCTACATTCAAGTACTCAGTTACCACATTCAACTAGTTGCTGCCATATTAGTACAGATATGGACATTATCGCTATGTAGACATTTCTGTTAGTACTGCTCTAGAAAATAAGAGTTAGAGGATTTTTTAATAAAGTACTAGAAGCCTGATGCATGAAATTGTGCATGGGTAGGGTCCCTAGGCCTGGCTAGCAATCAGGGGCCTTCCTTCCCCTGGCTGCTGGCTGCCAACTGGGGCCTTCATTTCGTGCCCGTCCCCTGGTGGTCAGCACACATCATAGCAAGTGGTCGAGCTCCTGGTCATTCCAACTCCCAAGGGAACAATTTGCATATTAGCCTTTTATTATACAGGATTAAATAGGAATGCTAAAATGTTTATGCCATAAGTATATATATGTAGGTAAAAGGGACAGTCCTAAACTTGTATTTAAATAAACTTTTTGGGAACAAGAACATTCAGATAAGAGGATCTAAGTCTTATGTTGCTGGGGAAAGGAGAGAGGCAGGAGAATGGAAATAAGGATTAAGAGAGAGAATTAGGTTTATACTTCCCACCCTCTAACTGCTGGGTTTTGATTTAAAAATTGATGAGATTTATAAGTCTAACAAGGTATATTTGAAGATTGAGACTTAGTGTTCCTATTACTAGAGTTTCATCTGAAATAGTTGTGAGGCCAGCCATGAAACTCCGTAATGTCACCTAATAGCTACACTTCTCAGAGTCTAATAGAATTCCTAATTATTGGTGAATACTTAGCCAAGATAGTTGTACTAGTAACTCCTAGAGAACCTAGTTGTTGCTCTATTGGTATGATTAGTAAGTGATAAGAATGAATGTATGAGTAACATAAATTAACCATGCTTATCAACTGGGAAAATTTAGATGATACAAACAATTTTAGTGTTGCTATTTGTAATGGTTGGATGGATTCACATATTTCCATTTTGTTGTGATAGTTGCCAAGGAGTATTCCAAGATGCTGATGCCTTTTTAATCATAATAGGGTTTATTTAGTATCATTTTGAATTAGGTTTTGCCACCATTTTGCTGTGAAAAAAATTTATCTTCATCTGCTTACAGGGTTCTTCTTAATTTTTATAGAAATAAAAATCCAACAAAGAGCCACAACTTAAACCTCATATTGGGAAAATACTAAGATCCAGAATATATCTTTCTTTTCCCAATTATTCTTTGTCTATGCTTAGCATAAATGAAGACCTTGTGCTCCAGTACAAAAGGCTCTAGTGGTCCAGTACAAAAGGGCTTATTTCTTTTTCACTTCTACCAATATTGAAAATACTCAAAATTGTTAGAAAATGCTAATTTGCAGGTGTTTACAAGATAAATAGACATCACCTTTTTACATTTGGATAATCAATATGTATGTATAATTATAATTTTATTGATTTAAATATTGAGAAAAATGTGAACACTTCATTTGCTTACTATAAATGATAATGTGGCATTTAGTGTTATAATATTTTTTTATAGATCTGGGATAAAGGAAGAGAAACCAAGGGGTTATTCTGATGAAGTAACTTCAGAGAACAGAATACCATCTGAGAAATGCATTCTTCAAACTACTGTGAAAGTAGAGGAAAACCCAGATGCAGACAGTGACTTTGATGCTAACAACAGCGAGGACGATGAACTGGAAGAAAATAATAAAGTGAATTGCAGAAGGGAAAAGAGCATAGAGACCTCTAAGAATGACTCCAGGCATCACAGGAATCAAACCCATTCACGGTCATCTAGTGAAGAAAGAGAACATGGTACTAAAAGCCACACAAAAAGTTCCAAGTCAAGAGGACATGAGAGACGGGAAGATCAGCACCAAGAGAGACAATTCAGGGACCAGGAGAACTATTATACTGACCGTGATTACCACAAAGAAAAGAGAGATTCCCATAGGCACAGAGATTCCAGTCAGAGAGATTCCCACTGGAAGAGACATGAACAAGAAGATAAACTGAGGGGAAGAGACCAAAGAGAAAGAAATGATAGAGAATGGAAAAGGGAGAAAGACAGACAGAAATATCCCTCAAGAGAACAAGAAAGAGATAGACAACGAAATGATCGTGAGCGACACAGTGAGGAAAGAGTACAAAAGGAAGAGAAAAGCGAAGAAAAGGAAGAACATACGAAAGCAAGGAAAGAAACATATGAAAACAGAGATAGAGAAAAACGAGAAATGAGTGTTCAATCTTCAGAAAGAAAGCGAGACAGAAAGGAAAACAGCCCGAATTCTAGGGCAAAGGATAGGTTTCTTGACCAAGAGAGACCTAATAAAATGAGAAACGTGGAAAATGATAAAGAAAGTAACCCAGAGAAACTCTCTAGTTCTGAAACATCACTAGGAGCAAAACACAGAACCACAGAGGAATGCCAAGAGATGGGCAAAGAACAAGAGAGACCACACGAGACTGTGAACAAGTTTGCAAAACGAAACAATGAAGAAACTGTAATGTCGGCTAGAGATAGGTACTTGGCCAGGCAAATGGCACGGGTTAATGCAAAGACATATATTGAGAAAGAAGATGATTGACTGTGGAATATGCTTTGTGAGCACATGGAGTGTTAATAGTGGTAAAATATATTTTCAGAATTCATTATTTGTTTAGGGTTAAATCAGCAGGCAGCCTTTTTATCTTGACTGAATCATTATATAATATTTACATATCAATACCACATTCTTGGTTGTATTCCAGCGGCCTAAAGAGTGTGCTAAGTCCTGTCCCAGTAGATACTTTATGAGGAAAATTGGCTCCGTTTTAACCATTAAAAGATAATTTAAACAACTCCCCTAATGTTGGTTTTGTTGCAGGAGCTGTTTATAAATACTGTGTTTCTTTAAAAAGTAAGTGGATTTGAACATAGAGAATATTGTTATACTTCGTTTTGAAATTTATATTAAAATATAAAATATGGACAGATGTATCTTGTTAGGTCAAGCATATTTGGCTTAAATGAAAATAAAAATAGTGGTATGTTTGTACTTATAGTTTATGCTCTAATTTTAAAAGGAAGACATTTGTACACAACTGCTCCCCCTCCCCCATTAAAAATTACTTTCATTGAATTCTGTGACCTCACAAGTGAGTAAATTGGTTGTGTATATAAATCAGTTTTGGCTAAATGTGGAAAGATGGAGATATTTAGTACAAATGATACTAGCTAAAGTTCCGGGTATCTATTTATGAATGTGTTGTTTTATATGCTCTAAAATATATAATACTGCTTATTACAACTTCCATTTGTGTGTCAAAATAAATCTCTGTGCTGTCTTTGAAATTTACCACTTAAAATTAAATATTATAAATAATTTATTCATGGGAAAAGAATGAATGGTATGGAGAAAATAGTTTTCTAAAAGTTCTTCCCGTGAAGAAAGTGCTATTTGCCCTGGCTGGGTGGCTGTTGGTTGGGGCGTCCTCCCATACACCAAAAGGTTGCAGGTTCGATTAGTGGGGACTAAGGAAGGCAACTGATCATCGTTTCCCACAAAGATGTTTTTCTCTCTCCCTCTCTCCCTCCCTTCCTCCCTCTGCCTTCCACTCTCTAAAAATCAATGGAAAAATATCTTTGGGTAAGGATTAACTCAGCAGGCACAGAGGGTTGTAGTATAATATAACTTAAAAAGTTGGGGTGAGAGCATTGAAGACCACGAGTAACAGGCTAAAAATCTTCAACTTTGAAAGAGAATTTGGTTCCTTTGTTAGGGTTGTTAAAACTAGAGCCATATGTTGGAAAGATTAATTTAACCATAATATACAAGATAAGTCTAGGAAGAGAGACTGTAGTCTGAGGGATCTGGTAAAAAGCTGTCGATTTCCCTTTCACAGTAAGTAGTTCCAAGATTCACAAAGTAGCTTAGATGGTTTAGCTGGCAAAAGCTATAATAGAGTTGACCCTTGGGTAACACAGGTTTGAATTGTGTGAGTCTAATTATGTACAGATTTGTTTTCAATAAATGCTGTAAATGTATTTTAGCCATGATTTTCTTTCCCTAGCTTACTTTATTGTAAGAATGCAGTATATAATGCACATAACATACAAAATATGTTAAATTTGGGGGGAGTTAAATGGATTTTGACTGTACAAGAGATTTGGTGCCCTTAACTCCCCTCATTCCTGTGTTCGAGGGCCAACTATTTTACTTTTTTTTTTTTTTTAACATATTGTTACTGATTTCAGAGAGAAAGGGGGGAGAGAATCATTGATCTGCTGCCTCCTGCATGCCCCACACTGGAAATTGAGTCCACAGCCCAGGTACATGCTCTGACTGGGAATCGTACCATGACTTCCTGGTCCATAGGTTGAAGCGCAGCCATGCTGGCCGGACCAACAGTATTACTTTTATTAACTAAGTTTGGCATAATTCATGGAGAAGCAACAAATTAAGGGTTTCTTCTATCTCCTTCCCAGATACATAGACGTTTTTGCCTTTCGAATTCATTCACACCTTTTCTGGGAACAGTGCCTTGATTTTCCCTTGGGAAAGTACCCTTAACTACTCTAGTAGATCCAATGGGGCTGAATAGGCTCCAAGTATGTGACTCAAACTAGGCCAATTCAGAGATTTGTCAGAACTTAAAATGTTTTCCACTAGCATTGCCGATAGTGAAGATGAGGTAAGTCCAGAGTTGCAAAGAACGAGAGTCTGACTGCCTGACAGAGCCAACCAAAGAGCAGAAATAAGAAAAAGATCTACTGACTGCTTTTGAATCTCTGGTTCTAGTGGGGCATATATATTTTTTTTAGATACTTAAACCAATACTTTTCCTTTTTCTCTTGGGCCAGTTTGAATTGGATTCCTGCTACTATAGCCAAAAACTTTATCTCAGAGTAAGATTCCTGATAAGTCTGTGCCAAGTTACAGAACATTCTTAAAAATTGTAGTATATCTCTGGTAGGTGTGGTTCAGCAGTTAGAGCATCAGCCAGTGCACCTAGATTCCTGGCCTCAGTTGGGGCTTGTGCAGGAGGCAATGGATGGATGTCTTTCTCACATTCATGTTTCTCTGCCGCCTCATCCCTTTTCCCTTCTACCCTCTTGAAAGCTATGGGGAAAATACCCTTGGGTGAGGATTTAAAAAAAAAAATTGTAGCATGGATAAAGAAAGTACATGTGTCATGAATATTTAATTTAATGGATTTACACAGAAGAAACCTCAAACCTCTTCCCAGACTGCCTCTGCCCTTGACTTTTACCACCATAGATTTTGTTTTCTAGGTAGTATAGTATTTATCCATCGACCATTGATGGACATGGAGTTTATTTTCTGTTTGGGGTTATTATGAATAATGCTTTTAGGAACATTCTTGTTCTTCTAGTATATACATATGTATGTCTTGCTTGGGTAATACCTAGGAATGGACTTGCTGATCCATTAGTAGATACTCTGAGAAATAGTACCAAAATATACTCAAAATGTATGGGAGTTGTGGTTGCTCCACATTCTCGCTTATACCTGTTAATTGTTTATCTTTTGTCATCTTGTCCTTTAATTTTAGCCATTCTGATGGGTGGGATGCTAGGGTTTTTCTTGTTTTTAATCCTCACCCAAGGATATTTTTCATGGATTCCAGAGAGAACAAACTAGCATGAGCTTTATAGTTTGGTGTTAGAATTGGAGATAATGGTATGAATTCATTATTTTCATGATAGAGAATAATTACAGATGCAAATGTGTGTATGAACTAGTACACACACTTGTGTTCTGTCCAGAGAGGACTTGGTATTAGACACCCCAATAGCAATGAACATAACCTAGCACCCAGATCTTAGTTTCTAAAAACATTCTTTACTAAAAGGAATCGGAGCCTTTTGGAGAAGTGACTGTGGCAGAGAAAGTATAAGATGATACTGAAATATCTTACTCCAGGAGAAAAGAAATTTTTTCAAGAATTAGGGTTACACAGCTTGAAAGGACTACTGGCTAAATATGGGACAATTTGAGCATTGAAATAAATTATAATAATAATGGATTATAATCCACTGAATAAGAACCTGTAAAAAAATAAATGTTTTGAGAGTTAGATGAGAAACTGGGTATTTGCACAGTCTCAGAGCAATCCCTTCAAAACATGAATTACAAAAAGAAAAGAATATAATGGAAAGCCTGGCAGATACTATCTTAATCAAGTAACTGAAGTTAACATTACCAGTATGGTAATAAATCAAATCGTGTTCCACCTAACAGGATGGATGAGAACACAATATCACACCCCCCCCCCCCGCCATGTTTCTGCCAAATCACAGCCTGAAACCAATCATGAGTAATCAATTATCAAATCACATTGAGGGGCATTCAACAAAATAATTGGCCTGTACTTTTCTGAAGTGTCAAGTTCATGAAAGTTAAGGAAAGACTAGGAAACTTCCAGACTGAAGGAAACAAAAGAGGCAAACTGCATGAAAAGTATGATTCTGGAGTGGATCCTTTTGCTAAAAGGACACTGTGGAACGGGATCTGAGATTAGACGGCAGTAATACATCATTTTCCTGATTTTTATGGTTCTATTGTGACTAGAGGCCCAGTGTATGACATTTGTGCACTGGAGGGGGTTGGGGGTGGGAAGAGAAGACCTCAGCGCCCTTTAGCAGTCCAGGAGCCCTCGGAGGTTGTCCAACTGATGGTTTAGGACTATGGGGAGTGGGCCTAAGCCACAGCTGGACATCCTTAGCGCTGCCACGGAGGCAGGGGAGGCTCCCGCCACCACCACTGCACTCATTAGTCATCAGAGCAGGACTCCCTGTGGGAGCACACTGACCACCAGGAGGCAGCTCCTGCATTGAGCATCTGCCCCCTGGTGGTCAGTGCACATTATAGCGACAGTCATTCTGCCATTCATTCTATTTGCATATTACCCTTTTATTATATAGGATTACATAGGAGAATGCATGTCCTTGTCTGCTGAGAACATATCCCTCATGATTTTCTCTCTTGAATTTAGTATCTATGTGTTTAGGCTTTTATAGATGACTAGGGGCCCAGCGCACAAAAATTTGTGCACCCGGGGGGGGGGGTGTCCCTGTGCCCTCTCGCAGTCTGGGACCCCTCGAGGGATGTCCATCTGTTGGCATGCCTGGCTAGCCTGGGTGAGGGGCTGATGGCTGTTTGCAGGCTGGCCAAGCCCCCCAGTAGGGACCCTCACCCCATGAGGGTGTGGCCAGCCTGGGTGAGGGGCTGAGGGCCATTTTCAGGCTGCCACAGTCCCTTCAGGGTTCAGGTCCCTACTGGGGTTCCTGGCCAGCCTGGGTGAGGGGTTGAGGGCCATTTTCAGGCTGCCCACAGCTCCCATTGACCCAACGTCCAAGCAAGGCTGGCTGGAATCAGGTTTCTGGGGTTTATTTAACGTCTATAATTGAAACTTTGTTGCCCTGAGCAGAGGTCTAGTCAGGCAACGAAGCCTCCTGTTTGCTTCAGCTCCATGGCTTCTATAACTGAAACGTTGCCTTGAGCAGAGTTCCGGCCAGCCTAGGCAGGCAGTTTCAACTCCATCGCTGGTGCAACAGAAGCCTCCTGTTTGCTCTAGCTCCGTGGCTGCCGGCTGCCAGCTTGGCTGGGTTAATTTGCATACAGCTGCTCTGATTGGCTGGTGTCTCAGAGTGATGGTTAATTTGCATATTATTCTTTTATTAGGTTAGATGATTTTAAAGATAGACATGCAAATAATCTTTGGCCAGAAATCAAAAAATCTAGGCTTAAGACCTATTCTAGAGTTTGCCAGCTGTGTGAATTTGGCCAAATCACCCTCTCTAATATATCTTACTCCAGAAGGGAAAGAAGTTAATCCTTTGAGCCTCAGGCTCCTCATCTGCAAACTGGGGAATAGTATTTGTCACCCAGAGCTCTGATAATCAAATGAGATATGTGAAAGCACACTATAAGTTAAAGCTCTGCACAAATTGCAAAAACTTATAATTATTTAGCTTTTGCTGAAATTTAATGTCTCTAATGGTAGGTAGTTTTGATGCTAAATATTTGCATATGGCCTGCAGTGATATTTTGGGAGATAAGTAAATGTTTTGACAATATAGAGTTAAAATTAAGATTTCTATTTTAAACTTAAGAGTTTGGAAGGTTTTTTAAATGAGACTGAACAAATCTATCATGACATTAGTAGTTATTGCAGTAACAGTCCACAACTTAAAGCATTTTGTGATGTCTCACAGTCTAACTTGGAGCATTAATGACTAAATTGCTGCATAAATGAATATAGGGGCATTCTGTGTATCTTAAAGAGGGGACTCTACTTCCATACAAATAAAACTCATCTTTAATTCTGCTAAAGTTTAAAAATAAAATGTTTCATGTAAAAAATAACATTGGTTATTTTGTGGTAACATATTACCACTATTTTTGTTGTTGTTGTTGTTAATCCTCACCAAGGATATTTTTCCATTGATTTTTAGAGAGAGTAGAAAGGAGGGAGAGGAAGAGGAGAGAGAGAGAGAGAGAGAGAGAGAGAGAGAGACATTGATGTGAGAGAGACACACGGATGATTGCCTCCCTCATGTGCTCTGACCAGCCATGGATCCAGCCTAAAGCCCAGGTATGTGCCCCCAACCGGGAAGGGAATGTCATGACCCTTCAGTCCTCAGTCAACGCTCTATCCATTGAGCCAAACCAGCTGGAACCATTTTACCACTTTTGACAGAGGTGAAGAGTGGAAGAGATTTACTAATTCTTATTTGTAAGTATTGTGGAGGAAAAAGGTAAAAATGAGAGGAAAGAAATGCCATTTATATAATTCAATTAACCATAATCTAGAATTTGAAGCACCTCACTGGTACATCCAACGCAAACTTTCCTAAAAAATTGTTTGTAAATAAAATCATATTAAATGCCTTTGGAGAAATAACTGCAAATTCTTTAAAGTCCCTAATTTTATCTTTTAAAATATACATTTTTCATATATCAAGTTTTCTTAAGGTACACCTTTAATAATAGAGTTTGAATAAGAATAATCTTTCAAAATACCGTTTTTTCTTTTAAATTAGCAAATGCTCTATGGAAATTTAGGTGTTTTAGCATAAAGATGTGGTACCTCCTCCTCAAATATTTGTTGTTTGGACTGTGTTTAAAATTTGCTAGAAATAAGCTACTATATTTGGAATCTTCAATTATAGGATTGAAGGACTGATATCTATTCTCTTCCCTAAATGAGAAGGTGGTTCTTCAGCAGACATTATTTTCTGATGAAGTGCTCCACCAATACACACTGTTTCCAAATTAGTTGGCCAGTGAAATTCTATTTTGGTAACGTAAGAAACAGACAAAAACTTGCATTTGTGGTACAGCAACAGTTTGACATGGGTTTTGTGATGTGTTGATACGAGGAATACCACCTAAAATTCCAATGGAAATATGTTGTGTCATTTACTGAAAAAGACTTCTCTTGAAAAGGTTAATTGTTTGAAACACCTAATGTAGAAACAATGCTGACTAGATTGCAACTATATGAAACAAAAGGACAGACAGCCCTGGCCTGTTTGGCTCAGTGGATAGAGCGTTGGCCTGCAGACTGAAGGGTCCCGGGTTCGATTCTGGTCAAGGGCATGTACCTTGGTTGCGGGCACATCCGCAGTGGGAGGTGTGCAGGAGGCAGCTGATCGATGTTTCTCTCTCATCGATGTTTCTAACTCTCTATCTCTCTCCCTTCCTCTCTGTAAAAAGTCAATAAAATATATTTTTTTTAAAAAGGACAGACATATTTTAATATCCATCCTAAAATATTTATCTTGTTTATTGTGGGAAATGCTTACTAAATCAATTGAGAGGGGTGTTATTTCATTTTAATAGAGGAAATAAAACAAGTTCACCTTTATTTTTAGAAATTTCCAGGTGCTAAGAAGAACAAAGAAATTAGCTTTGTCACCAGGTTTGCTTCTGCCTCTAATAAATCTGAACTTCCAAGTATTATTCTCTCATTAAAAGTTAGAGACAGTTAAATAATGAGGGGAAAGAGCAATACTACAGAAAGTAAGAAAAAAGTTTAGGGCTTTGAAATAGTCCTCCCGTGGAACTAAATACAATAGATTTTAATTAAAAAATCAATAACTTAACTCTGATTTTGAAGAAAAAAATCAGGCTGGTTCAAGTAGACCAGAAAAGCTTTCTACAGTATAGTGACATTCCTAGTTTTAACATTGCCTTTTTCATATTTGGAGTCATAAATTTCATTCTCTAACATGCTTCTCAAGTACTATCTAGGCTCCCCTTCCTAATTTAGTCTTTTTTTGTAACTCTCCCTGCATTTTAAATAATGTATGATTTCCATGATGACGTTAAAGTATATAACGTCTCACTTAGCATACAGCTGTTTTGCTTTTATTACATTACTTGTGGGATGACAGGTTGTAGCATAGTCTTTGCTGACAAAATGTTTAGCAGAGAGAGACAGGAATATGACAAAGTTCAGCAAATGTTAAAGGTTGGCCCATAAAGAAAGGTTTATGGGCTCAAGTAGTGTCCCTGGAAAAGGAAAAGGTGGCAGAACATGCCGTAGTAATGATACGCTTCAAATAATAACATTCATACACATTTCAGTAGGTAGAATTGGCTGATGTAAGAAAAATTGGTGGAAATGCAAATCATTTGGAATGGGCTCCAAGTATTGGAATAAAGATGAGCATACACTGAAACAACAGGACACAGAGACACAAATGCCCACATTATTTTTCAGTTTAGTTTCTTGTATTTTCCTCTCCTGACTCCACAGCAGCACATGGGTTACAGGGGTCTAGTAGATCCAGCTATGAAATTCTAGGCTACTCAGGAAATAAGTGGCTAGCAGTAAATGGCTTATGCATCCATGAACAATGAGGACTTTAGAAGCAAACAGATGTCAGCTACTAAGGATCATAACGAGAAATGATACAGTAGACATTCACAGACTTGATTCTAAACCTAATCCTAACTGATTCCATGGCGGTTTTCATCGCCTCCATACACACCCTCACGCATCCAAAATCGTCCTGTTCAGCTGCATCACAGAGTCTTAACATGGTAACATGTCCAGGAGACGTCACAGGAAGCAGTGGCTGGAGGCCATGAGGGTATGGGCACCATACGTAGTCTTTGGAGCCTGTGTCTCTCTGAAGAAGGCCCTTGCGTTGCCAGGCTTAGCTGGAAATTCATTCACTTGGAGGGAGAAGACGGTGCGACTCGTCAGAGCTGGAGGAAGAGGTGGTGGGGAAGCCGCTGGCTCTCCTCTCGTTTTAAACGGCGTTCAAGCGGATGTCTCCACAGGGAATTTCTGTTG
The DNA here is from genome assembly GCA_004026665.1 of Murina feae. Lineage (NCBI taxonomy): Eukaryota > Metazoa > Chordata > Mammalia > Chiroptera > Vespertilionidae > Murina > Murina feae. The sequence goes on from PVJC01019993.1 coordinate 15,904, forward strand.
GTGTCTCTGGAGTGATACTTTTAATAATGCGCTGTGGGGAAGAAAACAGGTTGTTACAAACATTCTTGTGATTTAACAGTATTAAAAAGATATTCCAACATTAATATTCCAACAAAGTTTAAAGAGCATTTTAGTGGCATTTAATAGTACATTGGAATGGTCTCAAAGGAGTTCCTAATTTATTCGTTCCCAGAGGTGAACTGAAATGGAGTGTTCGGGAGCTACAGGCATGTGTAAACTAATTATGAAAGTCATTATATCACCCAAAGGTGATAATGGGCTTCAGTAGAACTCTGCTGGCCTATGACATGCTTTTGAAGACCTAGGAAAACGCATCTTTTTTCTCTGGAAGGAGGAGGTTTCATGTGGCCACAGGGCTCTGGAAGCAGAGTGAGTGCTGGGTCCTGGCGCCCTCTTGCCCTCAGCCCTGCATACACACTACAGGCACAGTGCTATCAGCCATGTAACAGCCAGAAAGTTACTGATTTAATGAATCCACCTGTAAAGGCTTCCTGGTCAGTTCCTACCACGGTGCAACTCATCACATAATTACATTTTAAAAGATGTGACCATTGAAGTCACTCCCAGAGTAATCTCATTCTGACACAGTCCTCATCATGGGAGAAAAGTTGAGAAATTTTACATTAGAAACAGCTGAGGTACACAGAAGCTTCAAGACAGATCTGAAATATGCTTGGGCTTGTGTAGACAGCTTGCAGCAGACAGCTCGCCTTGTAAAAGCATCAGGGTGGCATGAGGCAGCTCGGGGAGGTGGAGGAGGAAAAACAGCAGCGCTGCAGAGGCTTAGAAAAATCTTTACGAAGTTGCTTCGTAAAATCTTTGATGGCAAAGTCTGACCACGGTAAGCAGGCAGAATTGGATCCGAAAGCCTTTTCTGATTTACTGATTTTAGAAGAAGCTCTACTAGTTGTCCTTTTTATTTTGGATTAAAAAGAACACAGTCCATGGCCCTGGCCTGGCAGCTCAGCTGGTTAGAGGGTCATTCTGATACACCAAGGTTGAGGGTTCGATCCCTGGTCAGGGCACATATAAGAAACAACTAATGAATGCACAAATAACTGGAACAACAAATCGATGTCCTCGCTCTCTCTCTCAAACCAATAAATACATTTTTTTAGAAGTACACGATCCCCCTCAATCTTTTTTATTTCCTGGTTCTAGAAGTTCTTTGATGAGCAGGGCCTATGGAATTCAAAAAGTGCCATTCTCATAGTTAATGAGATTCACAACATTGTACATGTTGTGTTCCTAATGATCTTAATATTCAAATACTGAAATCTCACACAGGCAATGCATTTAAAAGGGATTCCTGCAGTGTCTATCAGCTGCTTTGAAATGTGAAGTTATAGAAAGCAACATTTCTCAAACCATCCTTCCCCGCAGATGAACACGTAACCTGATTACACAGAATTATATCTTGCAAATTGGGAACTGGGCACAGATCACTCTAGTCTTAAGTGTTGCACAGAAAGAGAAGAAAGCACTGAGGTGTACAGTGAACCACATTGTGCCCTGGCCCCCACCAGCCTATTCTGCTGCCCCTGTGGCTGCTAATTCCCCCAGTATGCCAGGCCCACCCTTGTTTTCATATTTTGGCAGCATTTCAGTGGCCAGACTACTATAACTCTCAAAATTTGCCTGGCCTTCTGCAAGGTGATCATATAAGAAATGGATCACTATTGGATGCTTACTCATCAGGGACCAGTATCTTGTGCAGGGTACCTTGGACTTCTGTGAATGACCTAATCGAGTTGATGACTCCAACCTTGATGCCAATGGCAAGCAAGAGACAAAGGAGTTATCTGGTAAGTTTAGGACACTGCATACACCCCACGCTGTAACTATGGTGCTTCTTCCTTCACTGTTGATTTGAGGGTTATGGAAAATGCCTTAAGAGGATAGTGGCAGCCATGCGAGTGCTACACGGTGTAAGTTATCTATAATAATAAGAGGGTAATATGCTAATTAGACTGGATGTCCTTCCGGGCATAATTCCAGATGGAGCCGGGGCTGAAGGGAAGCTGGTGCCGGCAGCTGGGGGAAGGAAAGACTACTCTTGCACGAATTTTTGTGCACTGGGCCTCTAGTATAAATACATAAGGTGAATTTCGTATGGTGGACTTATCTCCTTTGAATAGATCATAACAAGAGAATCCTTTTCTCCCCAAACGATTACCAGTCTGCACACACACACACACACACACACACACACACTAGTGAGCACACACCTCCTTCAATGTCCCTGGAGTGATGATCAGCCGGTAGGTTATGTATGTGGGGATGCAGATGAAAGATGAGGTTCCTATGCAGTAACCGAGGACGATACTCCAGTGAGGATAAGTATACTGGAAAAGTCGCAGCTGTGGCGGGCTCATCAAAAAGCTGCAAATGATGAACTAAAACAGAAATTCCAAGAAACATTAAAAATCTTAACGATGCCTGTGCAACGGGAGACAGTTCTGATTCCACGAATGCCAAATGGAAAGCTAAGATACTTTCAGGAAGTTCCCAAATTGTGAGCAGCGTCTTAGCTTGAACTCTGACACACTAAGCACACCGACTTCTGTGCCTAATTCATTGCAAAATGAAACAGCCAGGGGCTTATCTTGACTTTCCTCCCAACCTCCCACCTCCACCTCTACAGCGTAGATTTGAGGTTTATGGGACGGGAGTGGGGGTGCCAAGACCTCAGAATGTCGGTTAAGAGAGTTACAACACACCCTTCAGGGCACAAGGGAAGAGATCTGTGGACGCCACCCGTGGTTTGGGCCCCTCTTATCAGTCTGGGGGGGAATAAGCTGAGTGACCGCTCCATGCCCCCTGCCAGCCCGGCCCCTGGCAGCCCGGGGCCTCCCATTCCTCTCTGCTTTGCTCCCATGTCCTCCTGCTTCCTCGGCTGCGGTGGTTTTGGTTGGATAGAAGGTGCCTATGTTCAAGAGAGAGAACGAGGTTCCTGGGTCTGTGCTCCTTCTCTCCCTTGCCCAGAGTTCTCTGCTTTCTGCATTCAGCGCCTTAGCTGGGGTCTCTACAAGGCTGGCTGTGCCCCCGGACAGCCCAACACTGAATGACTGCCTGCCACAGGCCCCCGAAATGAAAGGGATAATGGAAGGAAAAAGCCACTTAATCTACTTTTTCCTTGAAAATTCAGTGAAAAAACTGAGCAAGAAAAATTTCACGGTGTGCTCCCAACACTCAGTTTATGAGTTTTCTTCTTTCAGTTTGGTTTCCAGAGAGAGCGTAAGTATCGGTTTTTGCCTAGTAACCACTGTGGCCAAGTACTTATTGCTCTTGATTTAATTTAATTTTATTTCATAGTCATAAAGAAGACAGTAATGTAAATTATTTGTGTGGTTAAACATCTATTTATATCTCTTTCTTTCTTTGTCTGCAGGTAATAAAATGGGAAATGGTTAAACACACATCCATCTTCTGAACAGTGTTATCCTAAGCCCGGGAGGAAGCTTTCAGAACAGGAGCCCCGCCAATTGCAAATCTTTCTCTGGACTTACTCTGCTCACTCCAGACGTGGCTACTAAGGAGGGTAGTTTTGGAACAGGGAAAGGGGGGTCTGGTTCGGAGCCATCCCTGATGTGGCTCCTCTCATCTTGACATCATGTGTGAAGCACAGTGCAGCTCAGGGAGGCCTCACGCCTTTGTTGTGGCCGGGACGCGTTGTTTTAGACACACCCTTGGCACATCCCAGGCTCTCCTTGCTCATAGACAATATTTTGTTTTTTTATAACTTGGCTTCAGTGAAAAAGGTTATTTTTAGTAAGCTACTCACTGTTTACCTAAAGCAGCCTTCAAAAGCCCAGAGCAGGGGATCTGTTTAAGTAAACCCTGAAGTGGAAGACAGATGTGCCTCCTCTTCATCATGTCCCGGAGCACTTGCCTCTCCAGGACATGAGGAAAGCGAACATCACAGGAATTATGAGTAATGTGTCTGAACCCAAAATCTGCACGTAGGCTTTGCTGGACACCAAAAAGCACAGTACAGCAGGAGCTCGCCGGGTCTGCCCAACACTCAGCAGTTCACAGAAAGGAAAGCAGTAAGAACCTGGGGCCAGGACCAGGTCGAGATGTGAGGCACTCACCTCGGGCACAACACTTAAGGGGACAAATGTCAGGAATCAGGGTAAGTAATATCTGAGCGCAATATGTTAAAAAGACCCGATCTGACACGGCCAGGTTAGGGCGAGGGGAGTGAGATGATCATCCTAGGGCAGGGTTGGATCCTGTCTCTGTTTTAAATGTTGATATTTTGTTCATCAGGGATTGTTTTTGGCATTAATTTCAGATTTTTTAAAAATATCGCATTAAAATAGCATTTACAGCCCTGGCCGGTGAGGCTAAGGGGTTGGAGCATAGGCCCGTGCACCAAAGGGTCTCAGGTTCTATCCCCAGGCAAGGGCATGTACCTGGGTTGCAGGTTCAATTCCTGGTCCCAGTCAGAGCATGAGCAGGAGGCAACCAATTAATGTGTCTCTCTCACATTGATGTTCTCTCTTTCTCCCTCCCTCCCTCTTTCCCTTCCACTCTCTTTAAAACAAACAAACAAACAAACAAAAACAATGGAAAAAATATCGCCAGGTGAGGACTAACAAAGAAAAAAATAGCATTTATTTTATTGCTGAGATTTTGGGTGCCCCCTTAAATTTTATGTCCGTGTTGAGTGCCCCCGTTGCCTCTTCCAAGTTTCAGCCCTGGACATCATTTCCTGCCTGTATGGGGACTGCTGAAGTAAACAAACACAACTTCTTCCCTCAAGAAACTAATCCAGTGTCTCTCCTTCCTTTGAAAAACAAATGAAAGGATTTAAGTAGATTACGGAGAAGCACTGGTAATAACGTAAATTAATAACCCATTTATGTCAGGACTTGGACTTCTAGTAATGTCAGGCAGGGGATTCAGACCAACCCTCTCCCTGAAAACAACTACCGTTTCTGGATTCTAAAATGGATATGTTTCTAACGTATCTAAAAGCGACAAGGAGTTGGTAAGGCAACAAGCAACGACCGGGCCAGGGTCTAGGGAACCCTGGAGCCCGGAGCCCACACCAGAGCCCCTGGGCGTTCCTGCTGCTCAGCTGGCTCTGGTTTTGGAAACCTCGAGGAGGACTTCTGGGGAGAGGCAGGGGCAGCATTGAGAAGGCCGGGTGAATATATCATTCATCTCATAGACGAATGTGTTGCCAAAAAGTACAGAGAATAAAGGGCTTCCCTGAGAAAGTCAAAACAGATCGCAAAAAGGGCTCTTTTCAAAGAGGGGGAAGGCACAGCCGTGTGCCAAAGGCAGAGACGTCCTAAGGACAATGGATGGTCCAGACGCTGCTAATATGCTGGAGCGTATTAGGTAGGAAATCTACCGTAATAACATTTCTGGCGCTAAAAGGTAGGAAAGCTCCCCCTCCCCAAATAAACCTACAGGTACATGAAAGACCAAGGCAGCAGCCCCTGCCGATGGGCATGGCGCGGCTTTCCCCCAGGCCACCTCCCAGCGCACGTGGGTGCTAGCAGGGTGCTTTCCATCGCTGGGCGGACATCTCCTTCAGACGGACACCAGGGGAGCGCAGGGCACATGCAGCAAAGATGCGGTGGCCATTGAACACGTCCTGGCAAATGGGCAGACGCTGGACCCAAATGTTCTCATCCAAGTCTTTTGGCAATAAGTAGATTCTACTTGGGATCCAGGTCACACTTGAGGACCTGTGTGTGTGTGTGGGGGGGGGGGGTCTTTAAGAAAACGGACAGAAGCCTGGCCGGCGTGGCTCAGTGGCTGAGCATCCACCTATGAACCAGGAGGCCACTGTTCAATTCCCGGTCAGGGCACATGCTCAGGTGCAGGCTCAATTCCCAGTGTGGGGCGTGCAGGAGGCAGCCAATCAGTGACTCTCTCTCAGCATTGAAGTTTCTATCTTCACTTCCTCTCTGAGATCAATAAAAATGTATCTTTAAAAAAGAAAAGAAAATGGACATAAAACCACCAGGACCCTGCCCAGGGTCTCGTGAGCAGCCCCATAAATCCTTCCCCAGACTTGAACAGATCTTAATTGTCATGTGACCTCAGACCCTTTACTTAATGTCTCTAAGTCTCAATTTCCTTAAATGTAAGTTGGGGTATTAGAGCTATACTACCTCACAGAATTGTAGTGAGGATTAAAAGTAATACCATGTCTGGCCTGGTGCTTACTGTTCAATAAACGTGGTGTATCATGATCCCTGCGCAGGGGAAGGAAGCAATAAGGTGACCTAGGCCCGGATGATGCTATGGTGTTGGAAGTCAGAAGAGTGGTTGGGGGGAGGGGGCGGTGCACGTGACTGGGAGGGGACACAGAAGGGCTTCAGCTCATCGTTTTGCTTCTTGGTGTGATTTTGGCTACAAAAGTGTGCTCCCTCTATACACTGCACGGCATGTACACCTACAGTGTGGACCCTTTTCTGTGTACGTTCCACTTCAATATGATTTATTCCTTGTAAGGGTTGGAGTGGGTCCTTCTCCAAGGCCGGAAGGAGAAGGGAAATAACAACTCACCAGGAGAAATAGAGGGCTGACAGCCACCCAGCAGATCCTCCAAAACCATCCGGGGCTGAAGCCCAGCATCTCCTTCACGTCGCTGCAGAACTGGGTGATGCCTGCAACCAGCCCGAGAGAGAAGAGAGACTGACTGGTCACTGTGAGAGGACGTGGACTGTCCGGACCCTCAGAGAGAGCAGCAGCCATGAAATGTCTCATGAGGGGCTCGGGGCACCAATCTGGTCTGAAAGTGGGACAGAGGGACTTGTCCCAGGATTGCATTTCAGAGCAAGCAACGTTCTTTCTACATCAAGTAGGCTGGGTAGGGGGACCTCTGGGGAGAGACCTAAAGCCCCCTCCTGGTGCCCACACTGCCTTTCTAAGATCTCAGCATGCATTTATTTTATTGCTACTGTGGGAGAGAAAGTTACGTTTTAGTTAGGAATGACGAACCCGCTCAACAGAGACTGACTTGGACCTTATGACCACATATGGGAAACTTCTAAGAGAACATTTTAACCACAGCTCGGCCCAGGCACCTGTGAGAGCACCAGCAAGGTTCTTCTGTCAAAGGAACTGGCATGGAAGTGAGAAGTGAGACCCCGGTTGGTGAGAAATTGAGAAGGGGCAGGAAGGGTGCCCTGCGCTGGCTTCCCTGAAAGAGCCTGGCAATGCCTGGCACACACTTGAACTTGGTCATCTGAATTGCCGAGGAGGTAGGGAGGACTTCTTTTTAAAAAACTGAACTCATGCCCTAACCGGTTTGGCTCAGTGGATAGAGCATCAGCCTGCGGACTCAAGGATCCCAGGTTCGATTCCCGTCAGGGGCATGTACCTTGGTTGCGGGCACATCCCCAGTGGGGAGTGTGCAGGAGGCAGCTAATCAATGTTTCTCTCTCATCGATGTTTCTGACTCTCTCTCTCTCTCTTCCTCTCTATGAAAAATCAATAAAATATATATTTTTTGAAAAAAAACAACAAAAAACTGAACTCATGCGCAACTCAAAACATGCCTCCCCCCCCAACCCCCCCCACCCCCCCCTCCCCGCTTCATACCTATACATATAAAACCCTAAGCAACTGGTCAATCATTGACCGGTTGCTATGACCACTAGGGGGCAGACACTCAGTGCAGGAATTGTACTCTGACAGCGGGAGCGCTGCTCAGCGAGCTTACTGAGTGGCAGCAGCAGGCACAGCAGGGCCAGGATGAGTGGGAGTGGTGTGGTGTCCAGCTCAGGCTCTGGCTCCTCCTTGGCTGCCTGCTGCTTCTTGCACTACTACATCCCTTTGAGGATATCGAACTGCCAGTTTCAGGCCAACCCCTGGCCCGCCTGCGAGGATTGGGCTGAAACCGGCAGTCTGGCATCCCCCGAGGGGTCCTGGATTGGGAGAGGGCGCAGGCCAGGCTGAGGGACCCCACCAGTGCACAAATCGGTGCACTGGGCCTCTAGTTATACATAATGACAAACACACTAACGCTGTTTTATTATGATAGAGCCAGGAAAATAAATACATTTTCAGAATGAATTCGTCTCTTCTGGACTTTAAAGATAAAGAGAGGCATCCCTGAGTCCGGTTGTCTTCACTTCGATTGCCTGTGCCCTCCCCTGCCTCACGCAGGGGCTCCTGGGACTCCTGCAGGGGGACCCAGGTGAGCTCACTGTGTGAGCTCCTTCCCGGCGATTTCATCCTTATCAGATTCCTTCCCAGGACCTGAGGAGGTTTGTCCAAGGCAGATCATCCAAACAGGAACATTCTTGCCTCCTCCGTAGAAGATAAACTGCTAACCTCTGCCTCGGGACTCTGCGGGGAGCTCTTGCTTTCGAAATGTAAGCTGAGGGCTACTCTATGTGACAGTGGGATATGGTCCCAGCAAACGCCTTCACCGGGCGCTGGGTCTCTGTGTTCCACCCAGTTTTCACAGCCAGTCAGGGTGGTAAGCATCCTCGGCGGGCAAGCTGCAGGGACCGCTTCAGCCTGTCTCCACCAGGCAAACATTCCACCTCAGAGGGAAGCCCTAGCCGATTTGGCTCAACGGACAGAGCATCGGCCTGCAGACCGAAGGGTCCTGGGTTCACTTCCAGTCGAGGGCACGTACCTCGGCTGCAGGCTCCTCTCCAGCCCTGCTCAGGGCCTATGTAGGAGGCAACCAATCAATGTGTTTCTCTCACAACAATACTTCTCTCTGTCTTTCCCTCTCTCTAAAAATCAATGCAAAAATATCCTCGGGTGAGGACGTAAGTAAATAAATAAATAAAATAAACTCAGAGGGGGGAAAACATCCTCCCCAGGGCAAAAGTGACCTGCTGTGCGAGGGTGGCGGAGAGCAGGGCCTGTTTCTGAGGAAGGCACTCACCTGAGCTTATCTCACTGATCCACCAGGAAGTGACATCTCGCACCCCGCCCTGCCCGCTGGTGAAATCAGCCTTTCTCCGGTCTGGAGAAAGGACCGTGGCCGGTGGAAGGAAGCATCTTACCGTAGAACCAGAACACAGCCATGGCTTCTATCAGGGCCACGGTGAGCACGGCGGGCCCCGTGGCGTACTCCTCCAGCAGCTTCACCACGTAGGCCCCGCCCTGCAAAGGCGATCAGGCCCTGGTTAGGGGTCGCCTGGGCATCGCCTCCTCGTTACCAGAGGGGCCTCCATGAAGGATAATTCTGGGAAGTCCCACTGTGGACCTAATAGAAGGGCCTCTTGGACTGGCCTCAGGCGGGGGACCAGATTCCACCCCTCGAGGCCTCTCCCCGCCCAGTGGAGTGCCCCCTTCGTGTTTCCTCTCGCACTGTTTTAGAGACAAACTCAAAAGGGCCTTGATCTATTTTCAACTTTCTTCAATTTACTGAACGCTTACTGTGTATACTCTACCTTAGAGAATCCCGGTCCCTAAAGACTGAATCTGGGCCCTGCTGGTGTGGCTCAGTGGTTGAGCATCGACCTATGAGCCACAAGGTCACGGTTCGATTCCTGGTCAGGGCACATGCCCGGGTTTCGGGCTTGATCCCCAGTGAGGGGGGTGCAGGAGGTGGCCCAGCGATGATTCTCTCTCCCACTGATGTTTCTATCTCTCCTTCTCCCTTCCTCTCTGAATCTGGGAGATTCCACAATGCCACACCCACCGAGTACATGGGTCACACCTTCTGCCCTAACTCACATGTCTCTCGGGTCCTGCTCAGGCTCCCAGCACCCTGTCAAAGCTCCACAGACACTGGGTCATGGCTTGAAGACACCTATCTGCAAAACCTGCCTTGAGACAGGACACAAGCTTAGGAAATCTGCGGGTACTTATTTGATGTCCATTTTTCAGTATTGGCTTCAGCTACAAAAAAATAATCACTGGAGGGGATCTGACATTTCATCGTTGCAAGTTCTCTGGAGGAGACCAGGTGACATTGCAAACCTGAGATGCCAGCCTCCAGATGCTCTGCACATCCAGACATCAGGGCAATACTGCCACGAAAGCAGCCCAAGGGACTGGGAATACACTGGAAAAGCAAGTCTTAGTTTTTCTCCAGACGTGCTGCCAAGCCTGAAATCTAGTTGGACCTACTGTAAAATGCCAAGAGCCTCCAGATTCTGCGGACAGACGCCACTAGAAGCAACTTTTCTTTTTATCTTTGATGACAAGCTTTTTATAAGCCTCCCCCTCTGCCCCCTTTGGCCCCAAAGCCAGGGCACCATGTGGGATGGAAGGAAAGGAATGGCCTCTTGAAGCTTCGTTCTCCTGCCCTCGAGGAGCTGCCTCAAAGCCGAGGGGTGGGATACTCACAAAAGTCAGGGTGAACAGGGACCCGAAGAAGCAGGTCACGACCACACCGAGCACCAACAACTCCCGGCACTTGGACCAGATATGCGGAAACTCGTCCAGCACAGCCGTGATCACCCCCTCCAAGCCTGCAAACTGAGAGGGACGCGCACATGGTCACAGGCGCGGCTTCGGCACAAAGCTGTTACCTTCCTGGACGGTGAACAGGAGGGCGGGGTTTTAAGACTTGCGAGCGACCAGTCAAGCTGCTACGATCAGCAGCCCGCACTGCAAATACCTTTTCCTGTTTACAGTCCTTCAGAGCCCATCCCTAAGGACATGAAGGGAAGAAAACACAGCACGTGGAGAGGACTTTTGATGGGAGGTCTCTTGGGGAGCCTTTGGCTGCACCAGAAATGCCAACCCAAAGCCCAGACTCAGTCCACGCTAAGTGCAAGGCTAAGTGGAGCTGGATGTGGGCGGCAGGGCACTGAGATGCAGGCGACCTTGCCCTCGCCTTTCGCTGCAGCCATCAGGTCATGGGACCGTGCACAGTAATAGCAGCTCACATAGGCTGAGCCCCTGGCCTGTGGGTATACATCCAGTCACCCCATCCATGACTCTCTACGGTACTAGAGGGTGGTAAGCACCATCAATGAGGAGTGAATGAGGGGCTGGGGGAGCACCAGGAGGGGGCAGCCGACACCACCTGGGGGGCGGGGGGTGGAAGGCCAGGATGGGAGGGAATGGGTACAACTTCCTCTTTCCACTCCTCTTCCTCTGCCTCTTCCTTTCCCCCCTCCTCCCATCCTCCCCTCCCCATCCACTCACCGTGCTATCCAAGCCCAGTGTGATCAACATCAAGAAGAAGATGATGGCAAAGAAGGTGGACGCCGGCATGTTGGCGATGGCTTCTGCGTATGTGATGAAGAGGAGGCTGGGGCCTGAGACAAAGGGGGAGGGGGAGCCCATAGTGTATGCAAGGCCCCAGTATGGGGTGTCCAGGGAGCTGCCCTAACCCCACCATGGCCTCAACACCTGGAAAGGGTGGAGACCTCCAAGGCATTACATTTCTTTAAGATCTTTGAAAAAAATTTTTTTAAATTAGAAATAATTCAAATGTTAGATATTGAAAAGCAGCAAAGCAACTCCATGGGACCAAGGGACCTGAACAGAACGAGGTCCTACCTGCGTCCTTGGCCACCTCGGACACATCCTCCTTCCGCATCTCGGCCATGTAGCCCAGCACGGTGAAAATGACAAACCCCGAAACAAAGCTCGTCATGCAGTTCACCAGGCTGGTCACCAGGGCGTCTCTGGAGCAGAAAACCAAAGGGGGCTGAGACATTTCCAAGTCAGGAGTCTGAGGAGCATCTGCCTCGGGTGTGGCAAGGGTGAGCAGGCTGAGCTCACAGGGAGGTCAAGCCCATCCTGGTGTCCCTTCCCCCTCCCAGCGCCCGGCCCCTCGGACTGTTGGACCAGCCTTGAAGCACAAGCTGCCGCTATCATCACGTGGGGGGGGGGGCAGGGAGCACAGCTGGTCAGGGTGGTTTTAAAATACCGCCCTGATGTGAACCAGCGCAACACAGACCTCGGTTTCAAACAAGGTTTGCTCTGAAGCAGGGCCTGGGTTAGGCGGAGCCGAAGGACACCTTGGCCTCCCATTTGCGAAGCCTCAGATTTAGGCTTTTGCATCCTATGCCACTGAGGGGACAAGACTGCCACAGGGACACCTGACACTTTTAATAAAAGACCTCATCGTGGGACTTCCGGCCGGTGTCCCAATGCAAGGCCCCAGTGCTGGGGTGTACGTGAATTCCTTTTTTAAAAAAATTAATTCTGTAATTATGAGTAGCATAATTCGATTGCTGTACCTTGCCATCTGTGACGGAACATTAAAACAAAGTGAACTCTAAAGACGGTGAGTGATATTTAAATCACAATTGGTGCAATATTTTCTTGTATCAACATTTCTGAAATAAGATTTTAACAGAAAAATGATCGTGCTTTGTGTCGTCAAAATGGTTCAGTCAGCCCTGCCTGGTGTGTCCCAGTGATTGGAGCATCGGCCTGCGCACCAAAGGGTCAAGAGTTCAGTTCCTGGTCAAGGGCATGTGTCTGGGTTGCAGGTTTGATCTAGGCCCCTGGATGGGGTGAGTGTGGGAGGCAACAAATTGATCTCTCTCTCTCTCTCTCTCTCTCTCCTCCCTACTCCCTTCCACTCTAAAAATAAATAAATAAATAAATAAATAAATAAGTGGAAAAGATATCCTTGGGTGAGAAGTAACAAAACAAAACAAAAAAAAGGAAAAAGTATTGCTCAATCATCGTACTTTTTGTGTCTATATACATCAGCAAACGATCACATTACAATTGTGCTGTTAAATACGATAAGTCAAATATAAATATTTAGTGTCTGTTGCAATTTTTATAAACCTGCTTTAGAATTTCTTTTTTTTTTTAAATGTATTTTATTGATTTTTTACAGAAAGGAAGGGAGGATAGAGAGTTAGAAACACCGATGAGAGAGAAACATTGATCAGCTGCCTCCAGCACACTCCCCACAGGGCGTAACCAAGGTACATGCCCTTGACTGGGATCGAACCTGGGACCCTTGAGTCCGCAGGCTGATGCTCTATCTACTGAGCCAAACTGGTTAGGGTTAGAATTTCTTAATTAATTTTTTAAAATATATAGAGACTCACAGAATGGAAGTGGCCTAGGGCCTCTCTCAGCCCCTGAATGGCCCCGGTGACACTCTGGCGAAGGGTGAATTGATCAGGGACCGAGGGCACCCCTGAGGGTCAGAGTGTCAACACGGCCTGAGCCCAGCTAGGTCGAGGCCATAGGTTCAATCACCTTCCTCCAGATCGGCTGCCATACACTCACGCCATTTTTAAGCTTTGCTTGAGGTGGGGTGGAGGGGGCTGATACTCACTGATAACAGTTGTTGTTGAACTTGTTGTAGCTAGCAAAAGCCAGTAAGACCCCAAAGCCAGGACCAAGAGAAAAGAAGATCTGAGCGGCAGCATCCACCCACACCTGGAACACAGCAGAGGAAGGGTGAGGGCTGGGCCCTGGGCCGAGGGGGGTGCCAGCGGGGCGTGGCTGTGAGCAGACACCCGTTAGCATCTCTCCAGCTTGTTCCAGGAATGGCCACATAGCCAGTGCCAACAGGTGAGGTTTCTCTTCTGCCACGTGGGCACCAACCAAGCCAGTGACCTCAACTGTACTTTCCATACGTGTATTTCTGACAGAAAGCATCACTGCAGACTTGCCGTTGAACCCCCATCTGAGTTGTTGCTCCTGCCCTATTGGGAGGGATAGTCTCACTTAGGAAAATGACAGAGAGGTGCACACCGTTTTCCTCATTGTCTTACCCCTGTCTCCAGGAGCTTCT
>PVJC01019994.1:0-29642 GCA_004026665.1 Murina feae
AAAGGCTGGCCTGACCATGAGGCAGGGTTTTCCCTGCTTTCTGGTGGCTGGAGGAAGATGGGCAGTAGGCAAGCTTGGGAGGCAGGCAGCACCCAGCCCTGGCCACAGCTCAAAAAAGAGAACAACATGCAGGGGAGGGCAAGAGTCTGAGAGATCAACATAGAGGGGGTGCCTGCTCCAAGCCTCCATGGTGTGCCTGAGGGCAGGCCTCCAGCAGGTAGACACACACAGGAGGACTGCTCCAAGCCTCAGATGCAGCTGGGGGCAGGTCCCCAGTGGCCACACACACACACATATACACACACACACAAAAGGCGCCTGGCAGACGGGGGCCATCATAAGACATCCACTGAGGGGTTCCAGACTGTGAGAGGGGGCAGGCTGGGCTGAGGGACCCCAACCCTCCCCCCGTGCATGAATTTCGTGCACCAGGCCCCTAGTTTTTATATAATACCAAGCTGATACAAAGCTTTATGTAATGTTTCTTTTAATTTTATTTTTGTTGATTTCAGAGAGGAAGGGGGATGGAGAGAGAAACATCAATGATGAGAGAGAATCATTGATTGGCTGCTTCCTGCATGCCCCCTACTGGGAATTGATCCCACAACCTAGGCATATGCCCTTGACTGGAATTGGACCTGCGATCCTTCAGTCCACAGGTCGATGATGCTCTATCCACTGAGCCACACCAGCTAGGGCTGCATTAATAGTTTTATTCCACTTTCAGTATACTGTGCTGACATGGCAATGTGGAATTAAGTTGATTTGGTGTGCTAGGTTCTGAACTTACAATGTATGAATGCATAGTTTATCTTCTGTGTTAATATACTGCTCTGCAGGACAATCCTTTGGGTACCTTAGGGCACCTGCTGGAAGCCAATTCCAGCATGTCATAATTGCAAGAGTTTCATCAAAATGTTGATGGAACTTGGGGACTCAACAAGGGCTGAGTCACATATGTTGTCACCTGTTGGGAATGACTGAAAACATTTCCCCAAACCTGAAAAGGATGCATTAAATTGATTGTTTGCTCCCAGACAGCTAAGGGCATTTCAATCTACATGTTATTGCCTCCTCCTGGCCAAACACCTGAATAGCCAGAGGTAATTCCCCATTCTGACAATGGCTGTGTATAGAAAACCCTATCCTTTGATATGTGTATCTACCTCACCTTAGGACAATTTGTGTTAAAAAGCAAGGTGTCCTGAGATAAGAACTTAGTTCCTTTAGCTAAGCTCCTCTGGCCCCTCAAATGCCTTTCAAAATTATGTTTAGTCTCTGGAATCTTATCTAATTTATGCACAGTGCCTTCTACAGATTTCTGAACTCTTCTAAATGCCGGATCAAGACCACCAGCGTTAGGCACCTATTAAGGATACTTTACCCATATACCCCAACTCAGCAAATAGCCTTCAAGCTTTAAGGTACGCATTCATGGTGCATGACAGGAGTTTCCTTGCTGCCTTAGAAAGGAGAAGAGCAGCGGTATAACAATTACTATGCACACTCTTCAAACATGATATTTTGGTCATTTTGTGAGATGTGTTGGATACATGACACTCTATTACAAGATCATTTCAGAGGTCTTTTAATGTCTAGTAATCAAATTTTTGCAGTAATATGAATTGAATGACTGTTAAAAGCTATCAGAGACCAGAAAAAAAATGAGCCAAACAGTTGAAAGCATTGTAGATTGATAGGAGGGATTACTGACTACCCCGCTGACTACAGATTCTCTGGGAAATCTGGACATATCTGAAATATAATCAGTGCTTTGGGCTGATTTGTGTCCCTTCCAAATTCATCTGTTGAAATTCCAATCCCCAGTAATTCAGAATGTGACTGCATTTGGGGTAGGAACTTTAAGGAAGTAAATTACAGTGAGATCCTTAGGCTGGGCTTTATCCAGTCTGACTGGTGTCCTTATAGGCAAAGGACATAAGATCCAGAGAGAGACACCAAGGGTATATGTGCTCAGAGGGATTATCATGTGAAGAAGCAGCAAGAGATGGTCATCTTCAAGCCACAGAAAGAGGCTTCAGAAGAAGTCATTTACAGACACCTTGATCTTGGGCTTACGAACTTCAGAACAATGAGAAATGTATTTCTTATGTTAAAGCACTCAGTCTGTTATGGAAGCCTACCAAATTCATATAACCTTATACGTGGAATTCTGTATCAACATATTCATGAGTTGTTTGAATTATTTACCACACTTCTTAAACTAAAAAACAGCTAATATGCCAAACAGCATACCTATTAATTGGTTAATCTACTGGCATTTTGTAAATGCTGGTTTCTTGATTTCATTTTGCAATGTTGATGACATTGTGTCTCTCTTTCCTTCACATAAAAATCTGATTTACACTGTTTTCCAGCTTTCTCGCTGACTTCTTCACTATTGATCTCTCTCTTTAATCATTGCACACTTGCTATTTCTAGAACATTGTGTTCATCTTCCTTATGACCTTTACATTCTCTATGAGGAAATTACATATACTTCCATGTGTAAAACTGTCAACTATATGCTTAAAATCTCCAATTTATGCCTCCATTATTACTATTTTCAATCTGATAAAATATTCTTCTGTAAGTTTATGTCATTATGTGGTGTTTTAACATATATCAGAAAATATGTGATAGACATGTAACTAATCCTATATAATGAAAGCATAACTTGCAAATCTACTGAATGGCCAAAGAGTGGAACACCATCCAGATGACCATGCTATGACACCCACTGGCACCAGATCAGCCAAGGTGGGTGTGATGCGATTGGTCTAGGACCTGACCATCGCCCCATGATCATCCCGCAGAAGGAGGCCTAGGCCTCTGGCTGGCAGGGCAAACAATTGAGGGTGGAGGGCAGAGCTCCCCAATCACTCCAAAGAGGGAGGCCCAGGCCACCAACCAGCAGGCTGTGGCAGGTGGGCGGGGTCTCCCTCTGTGAGGGAAGTCCGGTCCTGGGTGCAGAAGGGAAGTCGTGCTGGCAGCTGGTAAGTCATAATAAAACAAATACTCATGGAATCATACTCATTCTTAAGACATATAATTTTGCCCATTCTGTTGGAGTCGTGCTTTTATTCAACCCTACTTTCCTATCTTCTCACTTGGAGATAATCAGTACCCTAGATTTTATATTTATCTTTACCATGCAACTTTAAAAAACTTAAACCTTTTTAGATATTTCTAAATGATATGTAACTTTGTTTTATGTAATATCATGTATCTTTTTTTCACTCCAAACTGAGTTGTATTTAGATGCACTGATGTTTGTAACTGCTGTTTTCTATCGTTATAGCATTATAATATTTTAAGCAATTTACCCAATGTTTGAGATTACATATCTTACAGAAACACAAGCCAAGAATATTATAACAAAGTTTGCTTAAACCTAAGACCAAAACATTATCTAAAATTATCTTTAACCTTTTCCTATTTTCAACATATATTCAAATAGTCACAAATCTTGCTGGTTCAATCTATAAGCCGTTATCTTCTCTTCACCCCTACAATGCATGGTGCAAGTCCAAGCCTTTAGCCGTTTGTGTTTTATCATTACACTGGTTTTCTAACTGGTGCACATGCCACCACCTTTTCCCCGCAATAATACAGGTCACTTCAAATCTTCTTAAACCTTAGTGATTTGCCTTTGCCGATAGGAATCATCTCAAACTACCTCATCTCGTATTCAAGATTCTTGATGATTACATATCAATATTCTAGTTATCAGAGTGACAAATGTTTCTTCAGGATGACATATTTAATCCATGGGAGATATAGCACCACACATTGGTTGCTAGACCAGAGCACATACAACCACAGTGTGAATAACAACACACTGAATTATAATGTGATTTCCCCTAGATGAATATGTGTCTCTGAGTACCAACAGTGCATTTTATTATTCTACTAGAGGCCCAATGCACAAAATTCATGCAAGAGTAGGCCTTCCTTCCCCAGCTGCTGGCACCAACTTCCCTCTGGCACCTGGGGCCCAGGCTTCCCTCCAGCTGCTGGCAGGGACCTGAGACCTGGGCTTCCCTCGTAGCCCCAGTTTCATCCAGAAGTTTGTCTGGTCTAATTAGCATATTATGCTTTTATTATTAGAGATAAGGCTGGTTCCCTTTGGAAACTCAAGTCCATAGTAAGACTAGTGGAATCCCATGAGCATCAGTGCAGTGCCTTACTTCTTTTGTGATAAAATTATTTTTCCAGTAAGGGATTCCATGACAGTATCTCACTGCAGTGAAAAAGACATTCAAGGAAGCCACCGTTCGTGTTGCTGTCATTAGCTTTGTGCCCAGGAAGAAATACCATTACACAGCATAAGTGTTTATTTCATTGAAGACAAACTGCTGACCCATCCAGGATGGAAATACACAATGAAATAAACCTGCCCTGGGGACAGGATGGCTTCTCCTGGAGTACGGTATTGTATTGGAAGGTCAGGGTTGGACCTGTTCTGTCTAAGCAGTGGCTATACTTCAGGTTCGTCTTAGAGAAGAAGGGTTCATAAGGCTGAGGTTCTATGGCTATTTTGTTCATGGAAACCCATTTATACGCCTGATGTGACTTTCTACCAAAACCTCAGCAGCACTGCTGTGATTCTTCTATTGAGGAATCAACAGGCTTCATAAAACATTCAGAACAGCCTCAGGCACTTCCAGCAACACTGGATTTGCTGAGTTTTAAGAGCAAGAGGTACAGTCGTTTATGTTACTACCTGGACAAGCTGGGAAATTATCATGTTCTCTGGAATTCACTGAAACTAGTTTGGTGAATATGGACTTGTTTATCAAGGATTGGGTCTCTTAATGGTGAGAGTTACCAGGTGCAGCATCTTTAACTTGTAACAGGGAGTATCCTACTCTGACCCAGAAACTGAATCCTAGTGACGTCAGATGCAAAATAGTACTTATAATACTACCTGTGTGATTCTATGGATATGAAGTTTAGAAACTGGCAAAACAATTGGTGATCGAAATAAAGATAGTGTTTGGCTTTGGAAAAAGACTGGCAATAATGAATGAGAGGATCTATAAGGGGGCTTTGAAATTCTTTTAATTTTCAATTTTTTATTTCATGTGATGGGTCCATTGGTTTATTTACTTTCTGAAAACTGCATCAAGCGATTAATGATTTGGTTGTTGTTCTTTAATTATGTCCTATTTTGATTTTTAAAAATCACTGTAAATACTAGGTAGATCCCCTGGAAGGACTAGTAAAGCTTGAGCTCCAGGCTAAGCATAAACACCCTGAGATATTCTACCAGGATGGGTCAGAGGGAGGTAGCACTGCTGCTGCCTGGCAGTACCCTGAATCACCCTGCAAAAATGACTGTTTTAGGGAATGCTCACCACAGCTTCTGCTGCCTCCCATCAGTAGACTAAGGCTTGGGACAGAGCTGCACTTAACAATCAGTCCTATGTGAGGTGCATTATCCTAGCTGCCTGAGAAACTGTGAAAGGTAGTCTGTTTTTTAATTCTTCCTTGATATGTGATAAATGATCAGAATGTATTAAGGGAATATAACAGAGGTGGGCTGTCATGAATGACAGATAATACTGTACCCTGTTTTGTGCTATTCATATTGACATTCTCTTCAATTTCTAGACTGAGCTTAGACTTTTATAGTTCCAGATTTGATAATCTTATTCCTTCCGATTGCATTGTACTATATTAACATCTTCCTAAATATCCGTATATCAGCTGTTCTATAAATTCTACTCTGTATTTACAAGATGGAATGGGTTTTTCATCCTTTTGTACTGTCATAGTATGATATTCACACAGCTCATACTTCTCTTTGCATGTTGGACAATATTTTGTTTCATCCATGTTTATCTCCTCTGCTACATCAGGAAGTCCTTGAAGCAAGAAACTTTACTGTATGTGATATATATGTTATTTCAGAGAGGAAGATAGAGGGAGAGAGAGATAAAAACATTAATAATGAGACAGAATCATTGATCAGCTGCCTCCTGCATGCCCCAAACTGGGGATCAAATGTACAACCTGGGCATGTGTCCTGACCGGGAATCGAACCGTGAGCTCCTGGTTCACAGGTTGATCCTCAACCACTGAGCAATACTGGCTGGGCTGTTATTTCTGTGTTTATGATCATACCTGGCTTTCCACATTTCTTTGACAAGCATTTATTAAGTAAGCACATGCTAATTGCTAGTCACAGAGGTAGCTATGAAAATAAAATCATACAAATTCAAACAAATGTATCTTATATTCTAAATTAAGTCCCAGATGCAAATAAGTAATTAAGTATTGCAAAAAATATCAAAATAGAAGTATAAACAAAAAGTCTATGGGAACACAAATAGGAGACATGTCAATCATGATTGCCTTATATCAAGGAAAGTTTTACAAAGGTACTCAACAAATATTTGTAGTTAATAATTGAAATCGGTCAAAACATTTTGTCATATTTTAAATACAATTTGAATCTCTGCTATTTTTTAAAACTTTATTTAGAAAACTAGAGGCCTGGTACATGAATTTGTGCACTGATGGGGTCTGGCCAGCCTGCCCCTATTGGGGACGATTGGGCCAGGCCTGCCAGGGGGAGGAGACATGGGAGGTTGGCCGACCCTGCCTCCTGGTCGAACTCCCTGTTGAACTCCCAGTTGAACTCCTGGTCAAGGGGACAATTGCTTATTAGCTTGTTATTACATATGATATTGATGTGTGTCACCTTGCTTACATAAGAAATGGAAGAGAAAGAATTACTTCAAGCACTCCATAAGAGAACCTTTTGGTATTTACTTTATCACGCCTTTATTTATATTACTCTTATCCTTATATCCTTTTTGTCCTTATATTATTCTATGTTGAGCTAAGTACAGTAAAGATACCAGTCATTATCAGTCAATACATTAATATTAAATTTAAAACTGTCCTGATTTATTTATTGTCACATATTTATTAATTTATTCATTAGTTCCTTTAATCAAAACTATTCAGGTGTCAGCACCATTGTAGGTTTTTGGATATAATAAAAAATAACATTAAAAAAAGTATGCCTCTGTGGATATTGCATTTTATTAAGATAATACAGACAACTTAAAATGCAGATGAGTAAGTAAAATACAGAAGATGTTAATTGGTGACAAAAACATAGCAAAAAAGAGACATGTGTGTGTCAGGAGAGTATTTTATAAAGATAGGGGCCAAGCCACTCTTCACTGGGAATAAGACAGATGTATCAATATATAAAGAAGATGAGAGCACACCAAATATGACCTAGAGAAAGATCATACCTGAAAGAGTAAACAGGTTTTCTACTGAGTAACGTTTGGTCTGTAAGCATCTGTTGGCACATCAGATTCCAAAGAAGTCGATATAAATTTATTTTGAGTGAAGAAAAGTAGTTAAATTGCATGATTCCATTGATTATGTTGGAGAAATTTTAAATCATTTGAATATTACTTTATTACAAGATTTAAAAGCATATTGTGTTCTATTATGTATGATAATGTATTAACATGTAAAAAAGTAAAGTTTTAGAATACCATTCAATCAGCACAATTCTGAGAAAGCTATTTGAGAATGATATAATTGTTATTTTCCCACAGCAGCAGCACCATTGCTATGCAAATGAAGAGATCCATTTAAAATTATTTTAAGTATATTGTGATGTGCTACTTTATTCAAAGTGTTATATAGTCATTGTTTTATGTAATAATTATTTAATATGGATTATCCAAGTAGATTATTATTTTATCAAAATATTATTCATTTTTGTATCATCCATTACAGTTTTAAAAATGATTCTTCATATTAGCCTACTTGATCTTTATAATAATCCCACACGCTAAAAAGAGTAGTATCTGTGTTTTACAGTTCCCAAACAGAAATTCCAAAAGATTAGGCTTGGTCATTTTGCATATAAAGAATAAGTCTCAAAATCAGAGCTAGAAAGCTTTCGCATGCCTCGTACAGTGCTATTTCTACAAGTCCTTGTTGCTGACCTATTTTAGAAAGCCCAACTACAGACATGCTTCACTGGAAAGTTAAGTGAATCCAAAAGAAATATTTCCAGTTGTGAGATTTATGAGTTTTCATTACCTTTTCTAAACACTTTGTCTTCATTAGATATTATCCTAATCACTAGAACTAGAAAATATCATTTTTATGGGAAATGGTATAGATTACATAAACTGTGCTCAAAGTCACAGAAAACAATGCATAAACTTTATAAAATAAATATTTATGATTGGATGTATATTTTTATAAAGCAAACGTTTTAAATGCATGATGTGGAATTATAACACCACCTTATCCCCCCGCCCCCATTTAAGCAAAAAAGAGTGTATTCACACATTTCTGTTTATGTGTTATACTTCTTCTTCATTTTGAAATTGCTTTGGGAAATTGAATATGCCTTCCCCCCCCTTTAATACAAGGTGAGCAATTTTGTGGTTTTCTTGCCTGGCAGATGCATAATTTTAGATCCCAAGTATTCAATGATGTTTCCAGGGCATTAGAACAAGAACTATTAATCTCAATACCTCATTGAAAGGTGAATGTGGAAAAGTATATTGAAGAAATGGATGTGATATCTTCCGGAATCAAATTTAATTCAATAAATGGTAGATCAACTTGAATTTGTTCAAAGGTTTCTGAGTGACAGTAACTAGTATTTTATTTCCTTGTGGCTACAAAGACCACAAACTTGGTGGCTTCAAACAGCAAAACATTGTTCTCTCACAGTTTCTGGAAGTCTTACGCCCACCATCATTTTCACTGAGCCAAATGCAAGGTGCTGACAGGACGGTGGTCTCTGGAGGTTCAGAGGCAAATCTGACCTTTGTGTCTCAGCTTCTGGTGTCGGCCAGCATTGCTGGCCTTGTGGTTGCATCACGCCAATCTATGCCTCCCTGGTCACATACCTTCTCCTTTTCTATGTGTCAAATGTCCCTCTTACTGTATCTGTAAGGATGCTGTAATTGGATATAAAGCTGAGCTGGATAATCTAGAAAAATCAGCTACTGTTAATATTCTTAACTTGATCACATATGCAAAGACATTTTTTTCCTTTATAATTACATTTACAGGTTCCAGTAATTAAGACCAGATATGGTTGGATGGCAAGTATTCAGCCTACTACAAGTAGTCTCTTTAAAAAAATTAAAAATTATATATAAAGAGAGTAGCAACAAATGATGACAGTACAATCCTAGTGTTTCTTCTACAACTACTCGACTGTACAGCAGACGATAGAAGTGCCGCTTTGCACTACCATAGCAGTGAAAGAGGCACCGAAGAATGAAGTGTTCAATGAAATGAAGATAATATCCTCCATATAATCATCAATGGCTAATATATTTTAATCTCATTAGTTTTATAGTTTAAAATGTCTTTGAGAATAAAAACACCGATTCCAGTTTTCATCTTGCAACTTAACATTTAATGAGAAACATGGTATTTTATGTAGCCTAGACTATGCCATAACTGTCACTTTCGTACATTGCGTATGGCATTTTACATTGCCGTAAAACTTTCCAAAATAGCCGAGCTGTATGCATTGAGAAAAGCAGATATTTATAAGTTTCAACATGCTAATTCAGCCATAGGAATATTCCCTAGGGAAATACCCTATGTACAGAAAATCCTAAAAGAACACATATTCTTTTAATGATAAAATTTTGGAAATAATCAAATGCCTTGCAAATAACGTATTAGTTGTGTTATGCTATATAGTCAATTTAGAAAAATGCATCTATTAAAATTGTACTTTTGACTATATGTAAATAACAGAATGAATTAATAGACAAATAGTGATTGTAGTAAAATGGTATAATCACTGATTTTAGCAATCCATATTTTATATTTATGTTTACTTTTTTTTATAACAAAAAAAGCATATTTAAATTTATTTGCTTTTTTTCCTAGCACTTTAAACTTAACTCATAATTTTTCAGGATTTTCAATTATAGTGCTTCCAAATTCATTCTTATACATGCATTTTGTTTTGGCAAAGTCATTATTACACAGATACTTTTCTTGATTCCCTTACTGGCATCCTTCCATATAACTGATAAGCTCATTTTTTTTAGCTCACATCTTGTCATTGGAAACAGAATACTTTCTGTGAAATCCAACACCTGTGTTTGGACAGGTAGAGCTCTCGCAAACCAAAGACAGATATAAGCTTTCATTGGAAGTCTAATTCATATTTAGTAACTGCATACATATTTAGTGGGTTCACAAGTTATGAATAGTAATTCCAAATATATCTGTTTATACAATTGTATATCTTATACAATCCTATAAACTACAAACTGTTCCTACTTTTTCTCTTGCGAGTAAATTTTGTTAACCTGATGCTATTTAAAAAATAACTTCATTTATTGTTTAATCAATTTGAAAGCCCTGAAATCATTGGTTTATTCATAACTTAATCATTCTATCATTTTTTAAACATATTTGTTTGAAGGAGGTTCTCCCTGACAAAGTCATAATCTGGCTTGACATTAACATATTTTTGAAAGCTTCTTTGACAAGCAATCTACAAATATCTGAGAGACTTATTCTAGTGTTTGATCACACCTTTCTTTCTTTTTAGCCGAACTTTTATCCTGACTTCTATGGTATACCTGGTTTTATGAAAAACTGATTTATAAAATTACACTTCATGTAATTCACTATTATAGAAATAGAGGCCATTATTGTCATTCCTCATCTTTTTTCACACCTGTACCCCACCCCCATCTTTACTCTATAATACCAGTTTTATCTTTTAACACTTCTCTGTTGAGATTATTTTTCCTTTAAGCCTGCATGCAGTCAAAGGGTTTGAGACTTTCACCACTGACTGGTGTCTGGAGAAATTCAGTTCAAACTATTGTTTAACAGCCAGTGCCTACATATTTCAAAAGCCCCCGTCTCTGTGCGCATGTTCACTTTTAGCTGGCGTGATCCTCACTGTTGGCCGTGGCATTCCTAGATACATAAGTGTAAGTATTAGAACACTAGCACAGCCTTTAGTGCAACTGACAGTTGATTTTCTTATTAAAAAAAAAGTCAGGTATCTTGTGTGAATAGAGCCCATGAACAGTACCCTTCTTCTTGGATGCTCACAACATTAATGTTAGTTCTATGGTCTTTACAGCTTGCAGTCACTTTACTTTAAACTTTATCTCCAGAATTAGTTTTAAAATGAAAATGCTAAATTGTATGAGTTTGCTCATTCATTTCAAGTTGTTCTTCTAGCCAGTTCTGACAATGTGAACTTGATATTTTACCATAAACTTACCTTACATTTAGAGGAAATACTTGCACATTTTTAGAGAAAGCTTTCAAAGTTTTTCTAAATACAGAAATTGTGTTGTGACTAAGAGAGATCCTCAGAGCCTGTGTTGCTCAGTGGTAAGAGTGTGGGCCTGGCACTGGAGGACTGTGGGTTCCATTCCCAGGCAAGAGCATGTTCCTAGGTTGGAGGTCAGATCCCTTCCCCAGGTATTGAATGGGTGGGAGGCGGCCAATCGATGTGTCTCTGTCACATCGATGTTCCTCTTTCTCCCTCTCTCCCTCTGCTCCCTCCCTTCCCTTCTTTTTAAAATCAATGGAAAAAATATCCTCACTCCTTAGGATATATATATTAAATATATATATATATATATATTCAAAAAAGAGAGAGATCTTTAAGACATTGTTTTCTATGTCTTTCATATACTTTACAATCCTTGGAAGACTTGATGTATGACATTATGTATGCAAATCAGCAGAACACTGAACAAAATATAAAAAGATACCTGGCGCTCTTTTATAATTTCTAATGTCAACATGGAAAAAAACATACAAAATAATGCATGACCATAATTTTTGTTATGAGAATGAAGGGGGATATGCAGATGACTTTGTGGCCTTCTGAAGCTATTAAATGTCTGATGAATTATTTTATAAGAAAATGTATTTCCGCCCTGGCTGGTATGGCTTTGTGGATAGAGGATCAGCCTGCAGACTGAAGGGTCCTTTGATCCTAGCCAAGGGCACATGCCTGGGTTGCAGGCTCTGTCCCCAGCAGAGGGCGTGCAGAGGGCAGCCAATCAATGATTCTCTCTCATCATTGATGTTTCCATCTCTCTCTTCCTCTCCCTTTCTCTCTGAAATCAATAAAAATATATTCAAAAAAAGAAAACATATTTCCATTATCTATTATTTAACAAATTTTAACTGTGTCTTTTTTCCTTAGCTATGATCATTATATTGTGACTGATTCAGTAATTAAATGTTCTTTACCTAATTATAGACTACAATTATTTTTTATTCTTGAGCTTCCCTCACCTTGATTTTAGGAATTTAGGTCTCTAATGATTAATTCTAACTTTATATCTCAGATGACTGTAAAACTTATGCTAAAGATTAAAAACAAAAAATTGTATTGTTTCTGGAATATTAAAATTTTTAGATTTTTAAATATTACATTTAAAGTTCTAAAAGCTTGATAGCTTTTTATTGTAGGAAATAAGACTTAAAGGTTATTGTGGTAAAATGTAGATTTATAGGTAGGTAGGTAGACAGACTGTTACATAAGCATATTATGAAGTTACTATTAAATACACTTCACTTTCAAGAGGCCCATGAGGATATTTAACAGTTACTAAGTTGTTTTCTCTTTATTCATATGTTTGGTAAAAATTTTGTATTACTAGAAAGGTAGATGGTTATTTCTAATTAAAACACAAATATAGTAATTACAGTTTATATGTTATTATCCTGAATCTACAGTGGGTGAGTTTAAACAGCCAAAGAGCCATTAATTTTACTGTTCAAAGAAATGCTCATAATCTTTTTAAAATGTCATATAAAATATTCATTTCTAAATGCCCTACGGTGATTTCTGAATTTATTTAAAGTAAGCTGTTGATAGGTCTTTTTACAAATAAGCAATTCCACTGAATACATCATGGTCCATCACATTATACATTCCATAATTTCATGGATGAAAGGCCTACGGCTGATGTGCATATCTCAGCAGGTGAAGGGTTTGATTACACAGGATAATCAGTGTTATTATTTATAACAACTATTTATGTTTGTTATTTATTAAATCCCTATGAATCAGGTATCTATTTCTCCAGGATATATATTCAAGGAATATTTATGACAGGATATGGACCTTTTGAAAATTTTTATGGGATGGCCCGAATATGGCCTTTTACATTTATATTCCCAGTTTCAATTGCTATTAAACTAGTCAAAATTAAATTTTAAATTACATTGAGTTCCAAGGCATTTTGAAACCTGAATGTGTTTATATATTCAACAGTAAGATGGATTTTAAAATTAAATACATTCATCTAATGCTAATGAGGTCAAATTTGATACTGATGGAAACTATACCCCTACTTGTTATTAGTTAATTTTTTTGTCCACTTCCTTTAATTATTCACTTAGTCATATTTGTGGAGACAGGAGCAGTGCTGCTCACTGAGGATATGACAATGTCAAAAGACAAAAATGCTCCCATTTTCTAATGGCAGTAATTTGAATGCTGTGAAAGAAAAGATACAATGAGAATATATAGTGTTGGAACCTAATCTAGTATAGGTAATGAGAGAGATCTGAAAATATGGGTAAGAACAATTCAATATTCAGTGGTATGAGTTATGTATGTGTTTGCCTAGAGGAGAGATGAGGGATGGCAGGAGGAAATTTGGAGGCTCAAGTAGTTGAAAAGAGAAAGTACAAAAGGTGAAGTTCTTCAGAAGTCTCATTTCCTCTGTGTGTATGTGTGTCTGTGTGTGCGTTTTATGTATATGTACCATTATGCCCAGACAGTATGGCAGACTAATGATCTGGATGATACTTTATAAATATATAAAGCATATCTTCAATACATTACTGGGTCTTTAAGAAGTAAGGGGCTTACTTCTCTAAAACAAACAAATCATAAATGGACAGCAACTGACAACCTTAAGCAAAAACAATGTGTTGTTGGTTCTTAAAGCAAATTCCAATATCAGTATCAACTTGATGAACAAGGTCTTGCCATTTTCACAGTAAACTTGACACTTCAAAGGAGATTGGTAACTCATTCTACTCTTTTTAAAATTTTTTATTAATGATTTAAAGTATTACGTAAGTTTCCTTTTCCCCCCATTGACATCTCCCCAGTGGCCTCTACCCCCCAGCACATGCCCTCACCATCCTACCATCTGTGTCCATTGGTTATGCTCATATGCATGCATACACGTCATTTGGTGATCTTTTACCCCTTCACACCCTGCCTTTCCTCATAGATTAGACAGTCTGTTTAATGCTTCTGTGACTCTGATTCTATTTTTGTTTATCAGTTTATGTTGTTCATTATATTCTATAAATGAGTGAGGTCATATGATATTTATCTTTCTCTGGACTGGCTTATTTCACTTAGCCTAATGCTTTCCAGTTCCATCCATGCTGTTGCAAATGGTAAGAATTCCTTCCTTTTTTACAGCAGCATAGTATTCCATTGTGTAGATATAACACAGTTTTCAAATCTACTCTGCTGATAGGCACTTATGGGAGAACATATTTGCCAATGTTATATCTGATAAGGGTTTAATCTCTAAAATTTATAGGAACTCATACAATTTAACAAAAGGAAGATAAACAATCCAAAAAAAAATGGGCAAAGGACCTAAATAGACACTTTTTGAAAGAGGGCTAATAGTCTTACCTAATAAAAGAGTAATATTGAAATTGACCATTTCTACAAGATGCCTAAGCCACACCCACCAGTCAATCAGAGCGGGTGTATGCAAATTAACTCAGCCAAGATGGAGGCCGGCAGTCACAAAGCTGGAGTAAGCAGGAGGCTTCCGTTGCACCAGAAGTAAACTGCTTGCCTAGGCCGGCTGGGCCTCTCTCTGCTCATGGCAACATAGTTGCAATTATAGAAGCCATGGAGCTGAACCAAACAGGAGGCTTCGTTACCTGCCTAGGCCTCGGCTTAAAGCAACAGTTTCAATTATAGAAGATAAATAAACCCCAGAAACCTGCTTCCAGCCAGCCTTGCTGGACGTTGGGTCAATGGGAGCTGTGGACAGCCTGAAAGCCTGAAAATGGCCCTCAGCCCCGCCCCCAGGTAGCCCAGGTACCCAGGTAGGGACCCAAAACCTGAAGGGACTGTGGGCAGCCTGAAAACGCCCCTCAGCTCCTCATCCAGGCTTCCCAGGCACCCCAATAGAGACCTGAACCCTGAAGGGACTGTGGTTAGCCTGAAAACACCCCTCAGCTCCTCACCCAGGCTGCCCAGGCACCCCAGTAGAGACCCAAAACCTGAAGGGGCTGTGGGCAGCCTGAAAATGGCCCTCAACCCCTCACCCAGGCTGGCCACACCCCAATGGGGTGAGGGTCCACACTGGGGGGCTTGGCCAACCTACAAACAGCCATCAGCCCCTCACCCAGGCTGGCCAGGCACTCCAGCAGGTGGACATCCCCTGAGGGGTCCCAGACTGTGAGAGGGCACAGGCTGGGCTAAGGGACACCCCGAGTGCACAAATTTTTGTGCACCAGGCTCCTAGTCTCATAATAAAATAGCTTCAATTTATATTGAGCAACATTTCATAGAGTTACAGGAAAAATATTTAAAAGCCATTAATTACTAAATAATAAGCTTTCTTTCTTTTTTTGTTGTTGTTGTTGTTAATCCTCACCTGGCTCAACCCATGATATATTTTCCATTGATCTTTAGAGAGAGTGGAAGAGGGAAAAACAGAGAGAAACATCAATGTGAGAGAAACACATCAACTGGTTGCCTCCTGCACATTCCCCAACCAGGGCCTGGGCCAGGGAGAAGCCTGCAATCATGCAAAGGTACATGTCCTTGACCAGAATCAAACCTGGGTCCCTTTGGTCTATCCATTGAGCCAAACTGAGTAAAGCAAATAATAAGCTTTCAATATAGCTCTCTTATAATTGCTTTAACGCAGAAATTATCAACAATATATAAAAATTGAGCAGCATGGTGAATTAGCTTCATTCAATAAAAATACAACCAAAACCAGCAACCAACAATTAGCCAATAGACATTATTTTTAGGGCTACATGGTCATAGAAGTCATATTCTATGAAATCATAGAAACCAGCCAATAAAATAAATTGAAAAAATTAAGTAGGATGCCAAGAAAAAATAATACTTATATAAATAGCCTCATGTGTTTTAAAAATACACTCACAAATAATTGTGAAATCAAGAAAAAAACATAATGGAAATCCAATTTTACTTTAAATTTTAATAAAATGTTTAAAATTTTATAATACAATGTAGAAAATTTTGAACTGAGTGAATGATTCTTCAAGAAATTTTTGCATGTTAAATATTTATGTTTAGGGAACAACAGCAATTTTCGTAAATATCCACAACTTACATTTTTAGCTAAACTTAGAAAAAAGAGCTAAAAACAAAATGCAAAAGAAGGAAGAAGCAGGTACAATTTCCTTATGTTTATAAAGGCTTTCTCCAAAACCTACTCATTGCGGTTAATGTTGAAAATTAGACATATTCCTTTTAAAGCAGAAGCCAAACAAGGGTTTGGTCTACCACCACCATGAATCAACATTTTCATGAGGTTCTGTCTAGTTCAATAAATAGATAATTAAAAGATCAAACAAAGGGGGAAATTAATTTACAAAGAATGCAGAATTGCACACTAAAGAGAAAAGGAATCTATAGAAAGAACTAATCTACGTCACTTTGTACAATTGACTCAGAAGAGATTTCAATGAGTGCTGCATAGAGTGAAAGGGCCATGTAACAATGTCAAATATTATTATTATTATTATTATTATTATTATTATTATTTTATTGCAGAACCAGGCTGTGAACAGAGTGAGGAGAATTGGGAAGTAGTTAGAGGAAGC
The DNA here is from genome assembly GCA_004026665.1 of Murina feae. Lineage (NCBI taxonomy): Eukaryota > Metazoa > Chordata > Mammalia > Chiroptera > Vespertilionidae > Murina > Murina feae. Next base: position 16,867 of record PVJC01019994.1, read on the forward strand.
TGAATTGTTATATGAGAGTTTTGTGTTTTCATTATTCATGATGCTCTTATTTTGTCTTGGGTTTTGCTTTGACATTTGAACCCCCTTATACGCTGAGGGGAAAAGCTTGACTGAGATCATGACCAAGGTTGTATGTCGTTAAGTACACCAGGCGACAACTCATGACCAATGATTTCTAGTCTAGTGCTTTCTCTACTGTCTTATCCTGTTTTTCCTTATTAGTCGTTGTAGACACTTGTCTGTTAACACTGTTCATGTTTCTTTGACATTAAATCTTACCCAATTATTCCATATTTGATTAAAAGTCAGATAAATTTGGGTCATTTTAGCTAATTTAACATAATAATACAGAACATTACAATATTTTACATATCTTCTCATTATTTAAAAATCTGAGTAAATTTTCCCACTTTGTAGAAAATAAATAAACTTCAAGCATAAATATTGACTTAGTTTACAACATTAAGTGTATACCCAGTTACTAGGATGATTGCAATCATTCACAGTTACACTCCTATTGCTCAATTCTTTTCTATAGATAATCTCTCTTCAAAAAGTAAGAACCACTCGGGACTGACAGAGCTAAATCCATCTGTTAAAATCTTTTATTATAATTGTGTTTACGAACATTCAGCCCTGTCCAAGAGAGATTTCCAGCCAAGCAGTAAATCCGCAGCTCTTGAGAGGGTGGAAGTTGTCTGTGGGTCTGGCTTTCCTCCATATTCACTGTTCTGACTGGCTCATAGTGGAACCTGTACTCAGTTTTTCTCACCTACTACCTGCCATCAGTCAGCAGGCAACTCAAATTTTGAGAATACTCAGATTTCTCAGATGAAATATATAAAGCATTTAAATTTAAAATAAATATGCCATGTCTCTCTTCTTTCAGAGCAGGCCATTTCACAGGACAATATTGGAACACAAATTTAGTGACAGATTGATTTAAAAACAAAAAATTGCCAAAGTTTGAAGATTCTATTATGAGTGTTTTTAATCCAAATCCTATATTCAATATAACTATTCTTCAGGTGTGAGAGAGAAATCAAGACATTTTTCAGCTGCAGGAAAACTAAGGAAATTTTATTGCCTACAAAAGTACCCTAAAATGGCTAAAAAAGTTCTCAAAACAGAAATTTTCGAAGAAGGAATCTTGGAACATTAACAATGAAAGAAGAACAGAGATAGTAAATATATGGGTTCAATATAGTAAATTATTCTTGTCCTCCTTTAAAACATATTTGCAGTTGAAGGCAAACAATGTAACATTGTCTTATGGAGTTTTTAATGTGAACAGTTATAATACATCAGAGAAGTACAGCATAAAAAGGGAAAGGTAAAAATCTACATATTAGTGAGGCTTCTCCATTTCAATGTAAGTAATAATATTTTGATTCTAAATAGAAGATGAAAAGGTAAGCACAAACTTAATAACCTCTGAAACAACCACTGGAAAGATTGTGCATAGATACTGATAAGTGATAAGTAAAATGGAATGTTTAAAATGGTTCAAAGAGTCCATAAGAAGGCAGTGCTACCTACCAAAAATGCACTTCACATATAATGTTATAGGTAGCTTAAAAGTATAGGATTTAAAAAGATGGAGAAATTATATTGATACCAAAATGTCCATTTTAGGGCAGAAAGAAGTTAAAAGCAATGAAGAAGGGCATTACTTAATTTTACAATTAATGATAATTTATGATAAAAGGGTCAACACACACACTAAAAAAAGTCATTAAAATATACTTACAAAAGACTTTAAAACACATGAGGTAAAACTGACAGAAGGAAAAGGAAGAAAGAAAAAAATCTCAATTATTATTGAGGTCATCAACACCTCTGTCAAAACTAATAGAACCACAGAAAGTAAGCACACATATAGAATAACACCATCAAACAATGGGATCTAATTGGTGTGAATAGAATACTTTTCCCAAAATAGCAGAATACACATTCTCCTAAAGTTCACGTTGAACATTCACCAATATGGACCATCTAATCTAATAAAAGAGTAATATTGAAATTGACCATTTCTATGGGATGCCTAAGCCACACCCACCAGCCAATCAGAGTGGCTGTATGCAAATTAATCCAGCCAAGATGGAGGCCGGCAATCACGGAGCTGGAGTAAACAGAGGCTTCTGTTGCACCAGGAGTAAACAGAGGCTTTTGTTGCCGGCTGGCTCAGCCTCTTTGTGCTCCAGGCAACATATTTGCAACATTGTTTCAATTATAGAAGCCTCAGAGCTGAAGCAAACAGTAGGCTTCGTTACCTGCCTAGGCCTTAGCTTAAAGGAAGAGTGTATCAATTATTGAAGATAAATAAACCCCAGAAACCTGCTTCCAGCCAGCCTTGCTGGGACATTGGGTCACTGGGAGATGTGGGCAGCCTGAAAGCCTGAAAACAGCCCTCAGGCCCACACCCAGGCTGGCCACACCCCAATGGGGTGAGGGAGCCACTGGGGGACTTGGCCAGCCTGAAAACGCCCCTAGCTTCTCACCCAGGCTGCCCAGGCACCCCAGTAGGGACCCAAAACCTAAAGGGGCTGTGGGCAGCCTGAAAATGGCCCTCAGCCCGTCACCCAGGCTGGCCACACCCCGATGGGGTGAGGGTCCACACTGGGGGGCTTGGCCAGCCTGCAAACAGCCATCAGCCCCTCACCCAGGCTGACCAGGCACACCAGCAGGTAGACATCCCCAGAGGGGTCCCAGACTGTGAGAGGGCACAGGCTGAGCTGAGGGACCTCCTGAGTGCACAAATTTTTGTACACCAGGCCCCTAGTATATATTATAAGGCAATAGATTTAAAATGACCATATCACACAGAGTTTACTCTATGACCTTAATGGTATTAAATTAATTCAACTAGACATTAAAACAGAAAGAACAGCTCCATTTAGTTTGAAATTAAACAACACAGTTCTAAATAATATGTCATGGAAGAAATTGTTTCTCCTGCAAATTAATTAATGTTGATTCTCTAACTCCCCAATACCTCACAATGTGATGATATTTAAACATATAAATGTTAAAGAGGAAATTAAGTTAAAATGAGACCCATTAAGGTATATCATAATCTAATCTGACTGTTATCCTTTTAAAAAGGAATCAGGAAACATAGACTCCAAGGATGTGCTTGCACAGAGGGACAACCATATGCACAGGCAGCAAGAGGGCAGCCATTGTTACCAAGGAGAGAAGCCTCAGAGGAAAAAACTCTGTGTGGTACTTAGATGTTGAATTTGCAGCCTCCAGTTTATTTTATGAGGAAATAAACATCTATTCTTTAAGCCACACAGTGTATGGTATTTTGTTATGTCAGTGTCAGCAGACAAACACAATGTTAATTAAAGAGTAAATCTCAAGGGAAATTAAAAATAAATTAAACTGAATGAAATTAAAATGCAAGATTATTGGTAAGATTTAGGTAAATCCGTACTTACAGGTAAATTTATAGCATTAAGTACTTATATTGGAAAAAAGAGCTCAAAACAAGAACCTGTTTCTATTTTAAGAAATTAGGAAAGTAATATAAAAATATGACCAAAGAAAGAAGAAGGAAGAATAGCACTCTGACAAAGCAGGGGGGAAAAGGGAAGACAGAAATGAGGAGTTATCACTACAGACCACATCAGAGATAAAAGCTGTAATAGGAGAATGCTGTGAAAAACTTTACTTGCAATTCAACAGCATGATTTTCAAACTACTTTGGACTTTATCACTATGATCTCTGTTACAAGTTTTAGTGGCCAGGTTTGGAACAAACAGTAAGGAGCCCTATTCATTTTTCTCTATGACATTCAGCAGAAAACCCTGAAGCAATACATTCTGAACAATCAATGGAGAAGGTATGTAGAGTATAGATGGAGGATTATCAGAGCAGTGAAAAAGAAACTGAATTAATCATCCAATTTTTGATTCTGTAACTTTAATGCTCTTCTACATTCAGGACCAGCTGGACTTTCTTAACTTGGCTAATTCAATTGTAGATGTAAAAATCATAACGTCTCTCTTTCTTCCCCAGAAGCATTAACAGACAAATATGTGAAATTAAAACAAAATTTTACCCCTGTTTTCCAGGTAACTTCATGGTTCAGGAAGAGTGACTATAGTGATTTAAAGAATTCATTCATTCACTACTCATTCTTTATACGCTACACTGCCCATTACACTAGAGTCAATTTCATTTTTCTCTTTTTATGGTCTTTAGGAAGAGCTTACGACTGGGTACATACACTAAAAACATGTATTTCTCTTTCTCCTCTGCATCTCAGAACATTATAAGAAGCATAAAGTTGTTATGTTATATCTATATGTAAAAGCCTAATATGGAAATTGTCCTCGCAGGAGTTTGATCAGGAAACTGATTGCTCACTATGATATGCACTGACCACCAGGGGTTGGTGCAGAATGAAGTAAGGCCCTGGGCAGCCGGGAGCCAGTGAAGGGAGGCCCTGCCCAGCAGCTGGAAGGAAGGCCCTAGCTGGCAGCCAGAAGGCCCCAATCAGCCCTGATTGTCAGCCAGGCCTAGAAACCCTAACCATGCACAAATTTTGTGCATCGGGCCTCTAGTGTGTGTGTGTGTGTATATATATATATATATATATAATATATATATATATATATATATATATTATATATATATATAAGAATAAATAATAACCTAAATTAGTTTACAGGCTTGAGAAATTAGGAGAGAATCTTTTCTACTCCTCATGGAGTTTTTAATTCTCCTGTTCTAATTTTGACATAATTGTTATTAATAAACTGATTTCTTTTAAAAATGTTTTTATTGATTTTAGAGAGAGAGTAAGAGAGAAGGAGAGAAAGAAACAGAGATATGAGAGCGATCAGGTAATTCCTATATGTACCCTGACTGGGGATTGATTCCAAAACCTGTTATGTGCCTTGATTGGAATGGAACCAACAGCCTTTCGGTACGTGGGATGATGCTTCAGGGCTACCTGATCTTTTTTTTTTAAGAGAACATTTTATTATGGGTCAAACGAGGATGTGGATTTTCATGGTGTACATTTAAAATAGTAGTGAAAGTAAGACAATGGAAACATATTCAACTAAATAGATGCCTCTCATTATCTAGGTTAGGATACAGAGGTATAGCATCTTGTGTATGTAAAAATTCTGAACTTAAAGGACAATTTTAGCTATAAACATTTCAACAATATATCGAGAAACAAACTGGAAACATTACCCTTAGTATCTCTTTCAATGTTCTCAAAAGCCTTCCTGCAAATATTATCCAAGAACCAGAATGCTTTCATAAATGAGCCATCACATACATATGTTTAAAATATTTCACTGTTTGCAAATGTGAAAATAATGATGATACATAAAAACTTTCATTGAGTCAGTGTTTGCTTCCTTAACCATTAGCAGTGTCAATGTTTTTAGTATAATACCCATGCAGCTGAATGACAAATACTTCTGGCTGTACATCTATTAAACATAACTTGGATCACAACACTATCATTTGAGAAGTATACATATATAAACCATAGATCAAAATAATGTTCTGTTGACATTTTGGAATACAGCATTCTGTGAGGTAAAGTGATTTCATAAAACCATAGTCACATGAGAAGCCTTTGTTCTTCTTTCTGTATGTTCTGTTTACTATAATGCAATGTTTGTCAAAACTGACATGAAAAGTGATCCCAGAAATAGAAAGTATGCCACATACATTGAAATTTGGCTGAGATATTCCCTGGCTCACCTTTGACTATTCCAATCATTTGATATTCTCAGAATTTATACTTAACTCTGTAACACCATTTCCAGGAGCAAAATAAAAAATTATAATGACAACAACAAAAGAAAAAGCAAAGAGAAAGGGTTGATTTAATTTTAGATGCCAATAACCAAAAAAGTCAACTTGAAGCTATAACCTATAAATATATTTTACAAACTACATTTTCAAACATTGTTGCTTTTCTGACTCCCAAGAAAATATTTTTCAAAGGAAAGGAAAGAGTACAACATCATTCATTTTCAGGGAAATCATTAGGGAGCCAAAACTTTTGACCTATTCTCATCAGACTAAAAACAAGTAAGAACATAAACAAAATAATATATATTGTGTAAGACTAAGAATATTATTTTAATGCAGAAATATTATATATATATATATATATATATATATATATCCTATCTAATAAAAGAGTAATATGCAAATTAGGTGTCACTCCATCGCAAAGATGGCCGGCCCCATGTCCACAAGATGGCGGTGCCCAGGCAGTCTCAGTCCCTCCACTTGAAGTGATCAGGCCTGTTAGCCAGGCAGGTGGTGGGGGAGGCAGGGAGGCAAGGGATGGAACAGGCCATCAGAAGGGGCTGGGGGACCCCTGCCCAGGCCAGTGGCCTCAGGCATGGGCAAAGTGGAGCGGGTGATTGGAGGGTGCTGTGGTGGAGCCAGTGATCGGAGGGGTATGAGGGTGCCCTACCCAGACATAAGGCCTGGGCAGGGGCAAGGCCAGTGATTGCAGGGGCCTGAGCACTGGTGGAGCCAGCAAAATAGGAGTCTGGTGGTCACCTGCAGCCTTGGCCAGAGGCTGCCAGTGGGGCAAGGGCAGAGCTGGTGATGGCAGTGAGCAGGATCAGAGCCAGTGATTGCAAAGGCCTGGGCAGGGTTGAAGCTGGCAATTTCAGGGGCCTGGGGGTCTCCTGCCCAGGACTGCATCCTTGGCCAGAGGTTACAGGCCTGCACAGAGATGGAGCTGGGATTGGAGGGGCAGGGGTGCAGCTGGTGATCACAGTGAACTACAGAAAAACACCTTTTCTTACTGCTCATTGGCTAAGCTTCCTGTATGCCACTGGTAATATTCTTAGCAACTTGGGTAATAAGAATCCCTAAAGGTGACCTAGGGTTTTTCCACCACACTCCAGCAGAAAAAAAATGAAGGTCCACTGCTGGAGGGCTAAGAAATGTCATATCCTGCCCTAGCAGGTTTGGCTCAGTGCATAATGCCTCATCCTGCTAACTGCAGGATTTGGGTTCAATTCTGACCAAGGCCATGTACCTAGGTTGCAGGCTTCTACCTGGCTGGGGCCCAGATCAGGGCATATGCTGGAGGCAACCAATCAAAGTGTTCCTCTCACTTTGATGTTTCTCTCTGTTTTTCCCTTCTCTTCCACATTCTCTAAAAAATCAATGAAAACATATCCTCAGGTGAGGATTTAAAAAAAAGAAAGAAAGAAATGTCATAGCCTATGAAAAACACATCTTGAAAATGCCTAAAGAAAGTTGTCATTTCTTCATGGTGAAGGGACTGGAGTCTGTGTTGATGAAAACACCTTGGTGGCTGCGGTGACTGGCAGTGGCTGCAGCAGTGGGGTGATGGGGCTGGTGGCTTCCCCTGATTAGCCTGGTCGCCTCCCACAAAGGGAGGCCAGACTGCGGCTTAGGCTTGCTCCCCGAGGGGAGCAGGGAGCAGGCCTAAGCCATCAGTAGGACACCCCCTGAGTGCTCCCAATATGTCAGAGGGGGCAGGCTGGGCTGAGGAAAGCCCCCCCAAGTGCATGAATTTTATGCACCGGGCCCCTAGTGTGTATGTGTGTGTGTGTGTATTATTAAAATATTGTAAAATAATATTAATTACTAGAATATATATAGTAATTAATACTATATTAATTAATATAGTAATTAATATTATTTTATCTTGTCCATCTTAATGTTCTCTTTGGACAATTATTATAAATTAGCTAAACTGAGGATTCCTACACTGGCCTACTTTTTCTGCTTGTTATCTAGTGTAGAGATCATTTATCTTCAATACATTCAAAAGGTGAATGCCATTGAAAATGATACTTTTTTTGTATTGATAGGTATGCAGGTAGATAGATATACAAATATGTTTATATGTATAAATTGTCCTGTTTTACTTAAGCAGATTAAATTTTAAGTTTTTAGGTTTTACAATTCATCTATGATTTAAGTTTTTAAAATTTTCTACGATAGCAAAATTAATTAAATATCAATTAATGAAAGATTTATGTTGAACCCTGTTCCAGATTCTATTCTATTTGCTAATAATAAAGCCATAAGTAAGACTATGGCTATGCCATCAGAGGTCTCATTTTTAGGTGGACAGTCCTCACAGGATGACTTTAAATAAAATGGGGTCGGTGTTAGGTAAAGGCATGACCTTGGAGCTAAGGAAGCAGAGAAATGGGAAAGGTTATTTCTACCTAGGTCTTCCACCAAAGGCTTTCCTCAGGAAAAAAATGTGGGAGACAGAGTTCATCTAGGAGTATTGGTAGTAATCAGGCAAAGAACTGTGAATTGTTTCCAACAGAAAAGCCTTGTTAGCAAAGACAGTATGTTAGTTTCCTATTGCTGCTGTAACCAATGAATTGGCTTAACACAACACACATCTATCATCTTGAAATTTTAGAAGTCAGAAATCCAAGATGAGTTATGTGGGTGCATGTCGAGGTATCAGAAGGATTGGCTCCTACTGGAGGCTGTAAAGGAAGATTCCTACTCGTTGCCATGCTCAGTGTAAAGAAACCATCTGTATTCCCTGGCTCATGGCCACTTCTTCTATCTTCACAAAGTATCACTCAAATGTCTGTGTTTATCATCATGTTATCACTCTAACTTTCCCCCTCTCTTTCTGAATTTTCCTAAACTGTTATGATTACATTGGGGCCACACATTCATCGGGAATAACTTCCCCATCTCAAGACCCTTAACTCAATCACATCTGCAAACTCCCTTGTGTTATATAAATCCCTGGGATTAGACACATCGGGGGCCATTATTCAGCCTCCCACAGATAGTGTGGCAGGTGTAGGCACAGGGAATTCTACATCACTAGAAAACATGACAATTTGGAATGCAGTTTGATGAATATGAAAAGGTGGTTAAAGGCTAGATGGAGTTTTTCTCAAAATGATGGTCAATAACCATTCCAAGTTCAAAGATACAGTCTTTGATTCATGGGTGAAGCACAGTTCAGAAGACATGAGAAACCCACAGAAAATGTCTTTTTCAAAAATATCCTCACCTTCATAATGGACCAAAGCCCAAAATGCGCACAGTTTGAATCTTTTGCATTTCACGGAGCTATATAATTACACATTCACATGTTGAATCTCATCATCTCCTGTGCTCATCTTTTTGGCTTTGTGGCATCCTTTTAATTAAGAAGCTTCAATTGGACTTAAAACATAAATGCTGCTCCTGCCAAAGGAAGGCTAAATTATATCATGGCTAGCTGCACAAAGGAACTCTTGCCTAGAGAAATGTACTTAGAGGTTTGAGTCATCACTCGGCATGTGGGCTTTGTAACACAGGCATACTGAGCTCAAATACAGCAGAACAGTCATCTGGCTTATTGACTTCTGTATGTTTACTCTGAGTAGCTATTTCATTTAAGAAATGTAACCTCATTTGTCAAACTAAATTAATATATTTATTTAGAGTTATTTTAACTTTGCCCATGTGTTTTAAATAAAGTTGTATAAAATATTTTTTAAAACAATGTCATATATCGTTTTTTGTTTGTACCATTCAATAATGCTTTAGTAAAATAATAGTCACTATTTGGTGTTATATATGAGCTTTTTTCTTTGAAAGTGATATATTACTTAAGTTTGAGCAAATTGAAAATTATGTTATTAAATACTTAGAAAACAGAAAGTCCTCAAAACAATAATCTAATTATTCATTTTAAGAAACTAGGAAAATCAGGTCAAAATGTACCCAAAGCTAGCAGAAGGAAGAAAATGTAGGAGAAAACAGGAATTAAGAGAATAAAATCCAAAACTTGACAGCCTGATCTTGATTCACAGCTTCATCACTTATAATCTCTAAGACCTCGAACAAGGTACTGAGCCTTCCTTTCTCTCAATGTCTGCATCTGCAAAACAGAAAATAATAGTGTCTACGCCAAAGGGCTATAAAGAGAATGAAAAGCTCTTAAAAATGTAAGAAACTGAGAAATGAAATGAAGACTACTTACAATAGTGCTTGGCACATAAACTGAATCAAAGTAGGGTGATCATATATTTCAGTTTGTTCAGGGTAGTCCCAGTTTAGAAATTATTATGAGTTTTAAAATGAAATAGTATTAATAATTGCATCAAAGTAAGCTGCTTCAGCCATGGCCTCATCTAGGAGTCTGAAAGACACATGCAGTGAAGAGAACTTCACTCTTCATGTGGAAAAAATAACAATGATCCATCTCTGTTTTGCTTTCAGTAAAAAGTAAGTAACAATTTTCCCCTCAATGACAACATATGATTTGCTCTCTGATAAAAGAGAGTATTAGGCAATCCTGTATCTGTGAGAAACTTGATATTCTAGTTAAGGACCATAACAAACTTTTTGAGATATGGTAAACTGCTAGACTGCAAGTTGGAAGATCACTAAGAAACATTAAAATCATAGGCAAGATATAATAAGATATGTGTGGGAATCAAAGGCTGAGCTATCCTGTCTTAAAACACATATAGTATAAACTCTCTTGCTGTGACAATATTATATGAACACTAGGGGCCCAGAGCACAAATTCGTGCACCTTGAAAGGAATTGTGGACTGCGAGGCTGCTGTGGGCACAGGCGTGGGTCTCGGCCTATCCTCCTCACCCCCACCCAACCCCTCCTTGCCACAGACCCCTGCCTGGTTCCTCTCTGCTGGCAATCCTGCTCCTGCCACTGCCACTCCCATGCATTGACAGCACCGGCCCTGCTCACACCTGCTGATCATGCTGAACAATTGGAGCCAGCGCCAGCAGTGGGTGCGAGCGGCAGCTGCTGCCCCGATTGCCCCTCAGGAGCAGGGGGAGGTGGAGAAGCCCTCAGGGGCAATTGGAGCCAGCCGCATCCATTCGCACCTGCTGACGGCACTGAGTAATTGAGACCAGAGCCAGGCTACAGCAGCAGGTGCGAGCAGTGGCTCTAGTGCCGGCAGCAGATGTGAGTGGAGCTAGCGCCAGCAGGGAGTGCAAGCACTGAGCAGGACCGTGGCATGTGGGAGCGAAGAATTTTCAGTAATCACCAGAGGCTAACCTCGATGACAGCGACCAGTGCCCCACTTTGGTCTGGTGCCCCCGATTACCTGCTCCACCATCCTTTCGCGGCCAATGCCCGCCATGTTCCGCACTCTGCCACCTCTTGCTGATGACCACTATGTTCCTCGTGCCCCTGGTGGTCAGCACACATCATAGCGACTGGTTGTTCTGCCTTTTGGTCTATTTGCATATTAGGGTTTTATATATATAGATATATTGAACACCAAATGCAAGCATTGTATAAAAGATAATGTATTATGCTCAAAGTGTACAAGTTTGTTTAATATTTTACAGATAAATTAATATACTTGTCATTCAATGACTATCTTAATAGATGTGGAAACTATTTGCCAAAATTTAAAAATATAATAAAATCACTTATCAAACAGGAATAGAAAAAACTTCTTCATTATTGCAAAGTTATTTATAAAAATAGATATAGCACATATCATTTGCATTGTGGAAGCATTGAAAGCATTCAGAGACTAGACAAAACTATTGGATCTTATCATTGTCTATACTACATGGTAAGGACTATTATATTAATGGAAAAGCACTAAAGCTAAGAAAAAGAAAATTCAAATGGAATAAGTTCATGATGTGATTATATGACTACCTGTGTGAAAAATTCAAATGACATTACTCATTAATAATGACAAGAAAATAGGAAATTTTAGCAAATTTTCAAAACGATTGGATATAAAATCAAAATTCAAAACTCAATGGCATTTATTTCTCAATCAGGTGAAAAACAGATTTTTTAAAACAATGTATATAATGTGATAAAAATGTGTAGCTATCATTTTTACCTTAAATTATCTATAGATCCAAATCAATTGCAGTATCTGTGGAATTACTTTCATTCATTTCTTTTACTTTTTTGGAGGGGAAGGGATGTGTGTATGAAACTTAAAGAAATGATGTTAAATTGATATAAAGGAACAGCCAAATATTACTAAAGAAGAATAATATTGGGATAGTATGGTGTGAAATTTTCTCTGACAGTAATTAAGAACTATTATAAAAGTACTAGAGGCCTGGTGCATGAAATTTATGCACTGGGGGGTGTCCCTCAGTCCAGCCTGCACCCTCTCCAATCTGGGATCCCTCTCACAATCCAGGACTGCTGGATCCCAACTGCTCGCCTGCCTGCCTGCCTGATTGCCCCTAAACACTTCTGTCTGCCAGCCTGATCAACCTCTAAGTGCTCCCCTGATGGCCCAATTGCCCCCAACTACCGTCCCTTGCCAGCCTGGTCACCCCCAACTTCCCTCCCCTGCTGACCTGATGGTCCATAACTGGTCTCCTTTGCTGGCCACCTTGTGACAGCCATCTTGTGATGACATGAGCATGGCCATCTTGTGTGAGGAAGAGATGGCCAATTTGCATATTACCTCTTTATTATATAGGATAATAAATATATATATTTTTATTTTTATTTTTATTATTATTATTATTATTATTATTATTATTATTATCATTATTTAGAGGACCAGTGCATGGAATTCACACACTCAGGGGGTTCTTCATCCTTGCCTGTGCCCTCTTGCAGTCCAGGAGCCCTTGGGGGATGTCCGACTGACACAGATGTGGGAGAGGCTCCCGCCACCACTGCTGCATTCACCAGCCATGAGCCCGACTTCTGGTTGAGCAGTACTCCCACTTTGGGAGCTCACTGACCACCAAGGGACAGCTCCTGCATTGAGTGTCTGTCCCCAGGTGGTCAGTGTATGGCATAGCAA
>PVJC01019995.1:0-29642 GCA_004026665.1 Murina feae
GTTCTGACTGGCTGTGATTCATAACAAATGACTTATTTGCTAAAGTCTTAGTTACCGCCTTAATAAAGGGGGTTAACAAGAATCATGTTTAGAACTGTAAGGACCAGCTGCCTTGGCTAATGACCTCTGCCCTGGCTAGGACCAATCAGTGGAGACCACCACCCTGAAAGAGCATATCTGGAAAGCTGATGAATATTCTATTGAGACTCTCCCCTGAAACCTCCCCTAAGATTTCCTGCAAGACAGAGATAAATACACTCAGGATGAATGCCTGAGCCATTTCCTCCCCCTTCTTTCCTCAAAGAGACTTGCAACCAGGGATACAAATGGGCAATGGCAGCTCATCCCAAGGCTAACCTTACGTCTCCAAGGCCCCCTTTTCTCTGACCTCTCAGAGCCAATGCAGCCTGGATTAGGCTTTCCCGATAGCTCTTCTTTGCCTTTCCTTGTTTCACTGTCCTGAGTGTGATTTTTCTGAGGCCAATAATGTCTTACTTGCTCTGCTGTGCTTTGTGTCTTGATTGAAATCTTTCCTTCAAGAAGACGAGAACTAAGGTCTTGCAGTTTCCCTGGTGACAATAACATTGCATTTACTTCAGAAATTACAGTAGTGGTGACACCTTTGCAAATATAAACTGTTTTTCTAAAAAGATCTTACTCAACGATGACAATAACAAAAAAAATCTGATGTTTTTCATACCCACGTTTCCTATGTCTTTTTTTAAAATCAATTTTTGCAATTATTGCCTCTTTGCCCAATAATATGATCACAAATTATTTAAGGCTGTGAAAAAAGGCCAAAAAGATAGGCAAAAAGAGGCATATATGATTGGGCTAAGATGATAACATTACAAATTTCTACACTTTCAAAATTTCTGCAGGTTGATATTTTTAAATTAATTAAAGAAAGGGGTTCTAATATCTTAGCAGCCTATGTAAGCAAATCCTAACCAAACCCTATAAAGGACTCAAGGTTAAGAAATCAAAACCTAATAGTAAGCAGTCATAAACAACCTTTCCAGATAAGGCAACCTCTTAAACTATAGCCAATTAAATCATTACATTGCTTTGCTTCAGCCTTTTCTCTATAAATATCTTTCCCCTAGCTTCTGTCTGTGGGTCCGTGGAATGCTCCTAACCACTTCCTATTTGACATTGCCCAATTTTAATAGATTTTTTCAAATAAACTCTTAAAACTTAAAAAAAAAATAAAATAAAATCAATTTTTGCTGAACTTACAGGGCACATTTACGTATCCCACAAACCTTAGTGAAAATATGCCATATTAACATCAAAGTGATTAAACTATTAGGGTTTATGTGCATAAAATAAAGTACACTGCTGTTCTGCAAAGTGTTGCTATATTTCAGAATTCTGGTTTGAAGTCGTTATAAGAGGGCAGAGCCAACTAAAGCTATATAATATTTTAAAAATAGATATTAGTATTATAATCAAGGCTCTTATTCAGACAGAACACACTGCCTAGCTATACTAACCTCTCATCATCTAATTACCGTTGCCAACCTCCACACTCTATTCTCTTCCCATAATCTGGTAATTCATGGGCTAATGCTTGCCTCAGGGGCTTTCCAGGCAGTCACAGTCACTTCAGCTTTTGAAAGGATTGAGTCTTTGTTTTAGAGATTATTGTTTCTCTCTCCTCTGACCTCTCCTTTATGGTATCCCACTCAATGTCGTCATATTCTGTCTAACTAGATATTTCTGCTTTGGTTCATACCAAGTATATTAGTGAAGGAAGGAAGTTGCTTTGTATTTCCATTCAAGGAAGCCCCAGTTATTCTATGCCTCTGGAGTTTTCTCTACTATGCTGGGGAAGCAAGAGTTTACTTAGATATAGAATTTTATTGAAATAAAGTAGTTCTTTTGTTGTTGTTGTTGTTTTTGTTTGTGAAACACAATGATCCATGGACAACAGTGTGGTGATTGTGGGGAGGAGGTGAGTAAGAGGAGATAGGGAGGTAAAATGGAGATAAATGATGATGGATGGAGACTTGACTTTGGGTGGTAGACAAACGATACAGTGGAGAGATGATATGTTGTGAAATTGTGCACCTGAAACCTGAATAATTTTGTTAAGCAGTGTCACCCCAATAAATTAAATGGAAAGGAAAAAATTATTTTGGCCTTGAGATCTCTACTTGGTTTACCATAGTGCTATTACATTTCATTCTTTTTTTAAAATTACATTTCGTTGCTTTTTTAAAAAAATTAATATATTTTTATTGATTTCAGAAAGGAAGGGAGAGAGAGAGAGAGAGAAATATCAATGATGACAGAGAATCATTGATTCGCTGCCTTCTGCACACCCCCTACTGGGTATTGAGCCCACAACCCATTCATATGCTCTTGACTGGAATCAAACACTGTACCCTTCAATCCCCAGGCAGACATCCTATCCACTGAGCCAAACCAACTAGGGCTATTATATTTCTTAATTAGGGAACACCTTGCCCATTAGTCTCTAAATATTTTTTTAAATATAGTCACATAATAGATGAATTATATCTAGCTCTATATTCTATACTATTTTCTGAATAGTTACAAACCAATCCTATTACCAGACTATCACCAATTTTACTAGCTGAATATAAAATCTGCCCTTTCTCCCCCACACCTCACCATCAATCTGTCTTTGTATTTGATCAGCAGTTATCAGAGTAAAGATTCACCTTCTGCTCAACTTCTTCTATGTATTGTTCCTGGAGAAATTAAGTGTTTTAATGTGGAAAGAAAGCAAGTGATCCTTATTACTTTAATGCTATTTTAAATAGAAAAAAAAGAGAATTCTTTTTATAGTGTAGAAACAATGGTTAAATGAAATATTTTGTGTAACATTGAAGCAAGTTGAAACTCAGACCACATGAAATATTATTTAAAGAAATGTAAAGCTGGAGGAGGGAGACTCTGCATCCTCAGCCAGGAAGCTTCCACAGAGCTTCCTAGTCCCCAGAGATTCCTGCCTTTCTGAACTCACAGTCTTTTCCACACCCAGGGTCATTGTGTACCCCATGAAGGTACACACTCCATCCTCTTTGCTTTTATCTTCCTATGCAATGCTGTTGCTCCAGCTGTGAGCAGATGCAGAATTTGTCTTCTTGAACCCCAAGAAAAAGCAGAAGTTACACAACCTGTTAAGATGTTAAAAGAAGGGGATTAAAAATGATGGTGGAGTAAATGAAAGCTTACAGACATGCCCCCAATAAAAAACTAGCATTCCAACTAAAACACAGAAGAACCACCATAAAAAATGTGAGGACTCGTTGGGGAGAACCCTGACAACCAAGAACAGGAAGTGAAGATGGCATAAAGTCTGGTAGGACTGACTCAAGAAGAGTAAGAAAAATTCAGTAGGCCAGTAAAAACTGAAGGAATTAAAGCAGTAATAAAAAACAAACCAACAAACCTCCAAGCAAAAATAAGTCCTGGACCAGATTGCTTCAAAGGTGTATTTTACCAAATGTTCAAACAAAATCTAATACCTAGCTTTCTCAAAATGTTCCAAAAACTCCCCAGAGGAAGGAACACTTCTAAG
Source organism: Murina feae (assembly GCA_004026665.1). Taxonomy (NCBI): domain Eukaryota; kingdom Metazoa; phylum Chordata; class Mammalia; order Chiroptera; family Vespertilionidae; genus Murina; species Murina feae. Next base: position 3,554 of record PVJC01019995.1, read on the forward strand.
CTGTTTTTATGAGTCCAGCATTATCCTAATTCCAAAACCAAATAAAGGCACTACAAAGAAAGAGAATTACAGCCCAATATCCCTGATGAACATAGATGTTAAAATTCTCAACAAAATATAAGCCAATAAGATTCAGCAATACATTAAAAAGATCATACACCATGACCAAGTGGGATCTATCCCAGGGATGCAAAGCTGGTACAATATTGGCAAATCAATAAATGTGATACATCGTATAATCAAAATGAGAAACAAAAATCACATTATATCAATAGAAACAAAGTATTCAACAAAACCCAACACCGATTTTTGATAAAAACTCTTAGCAAAGTGAAAATAGAGGGATCACATCTCAACATAATAAAGATCATATATGACAAACCTACAGCCAACATCATACTCAATAGACAAGAACTAGAAGTGTTTCTCTAAAGAACAAGAGCAAGACAAGGATGTCCACTTTAACCTTTCTTATTCAACACTAGGGTCCGAGTGCATGAATTCCTACACTTTGAAAGAAACTGTGGGCTGCGAGGCTGTGATGGGCATAAGGGTGGGTCTTGGCCCATCCTCCATGCTCCTGCCCAGCCCCTTCTACCATAGCCCACATTTATACAATGGACATAAACAAGAAAAAATCATACTTTTTTTAATAGCATGGATGGACCTGAAGAGTATTATACTAATTGAAATAAGCCAGTCAGAGAAAAACAAATAAGGTATGATTTCACTTATCTGTGGAATCTAATTAACAAAATAAAACAATCAATGGTTGCTTTTAGGCCTCTCAAACGAAAATAAAAAGAAAGTGTTATCTGTATATTTTGGAAATTAACATATAAAGGACCGTGCACGAGATTCATGCACTTGGGTGGCTAAGGACCCTCAGCCCGGCCTGCACCCTCTCACAGTCCGGAGACCCTTGGGGGATGTAGGACTGAGCAGCAATCTTAGTGCTGGGTGGAAGTGGGAGAGGCTCCTACCACAGCTGCTGTGTTTACCAGCCATGAGCTGGGCTTCTGGCTGAGCAGTTCTCCCTCTGTGGGAGCACACTGACCACTAGGGGGCAGCTCCTGCATTGAGCATCTGCCCCCTGGTGGTAGTGCACATCATAGCGACTGGTCGTTCCGCTGTTTGATCGATTTGCATATTAGCCCTTTATTATATAGGAGAATATATATATATATATATATATATATATATATATATATATATATATATTTGTATATATAACTTATACAAGTTAGCAAAAGGAAATCAAACAATACAATTAAAAATGGACAAAAGACCCAAATAGACACTTCTCCAAAGATGGCCAAGGGACATGAAAAAATGCTCAAATTCACTAATCATCTGAGAGATGAAAATTAAGACAACAATGAGGCATCACCTCACACCTGTCAGAATGGTTACCATCAACAAATCAACAAAAAACAAGTGTTGGCAAGTATGTAGAGAAAAGGTGACCCTAGTACACTGCTGGTGGGAATGCAGACTGGTGCAGATACTGTGGAAAACAATATGGAGCTTCCTAAAAAAATAAAACATGAAAGTCTCATTTCACCCAGTGATCCCACTTCTAGGAATATATCCTAAGAAATAAGAAAGAATAGATGTACCCCTATGTTCATGGAAGTGTAATTTACAATAACTAAGATTTGGAAGCAATCCAAGTTCCCATTAGCAAATGAGGGGATAAGAAAGCTCTGGCACATTTACATCATGGGATACTATGTAGCAGTAGAAAAAAGAATTCTTAATGTTTGAGAGAGCATGGAGGGACCAAGAGAGTATCATGCTAAGTGAAATAAAGCAGCCAGAGAAAGACAAGTGTCATATGATCTCACACATATGGAATCTAATGAACAAATTAAACTGATGAACAAAATAGATTCAGAGACATAGAAGCATGGAACAGACGGTCAAATCTCAGAGGGAAATGGGGGAGGGTGTGTGGGTGGGAAGAAATCAACCAAAGAACTTGTATGCATATATGCGTAACTCATGGACACAGACAATAGGGCAGTGAAGGTCTGGGGTGTGGAGTGGGGGTGGGCTAGAAGAGGTCAATGGGGGGAAAGGGGGTGACATATGTAATATTTTCAACAATGAAGATTTTTTAAAAGCTAAAAAAATAAAAGAAAGTGTTGTCAGGTTGTATACTCTAAGTACTTTTAGTTTGGCCTTGCTAAATTACAAAGAGGCTTGGAAATATTTGAACACATGAAATTTCTTGAGCACTAAATATGTCTGGCATATCTAGTAATTGGATGAAGCTTTTCAGGCATTAAATTCTGTTTATATAGCAAAGGAGTTAATACAAATCTCTCCCTCAAAAAATATGTTGATTTCATAACAATTGGGTTAATAGTGATGACATAGTTTAATAATTTTTTATTATGACTTTTATTTCTTGTATGTTATTTGCAAAGCAGGTTAACTTAGTGTACTAATATAAAAAATACTGTTTACACACTATATTTGGCATTTGTTGAGTATATAGTATTAAAATATTTATATACTATGACCCTAAATTATACTCCAATTTGCAGAAAGATACTGGAGGTATTTCAAGCTATTTTCTCTGGGAACTATAGTGACAGGCACTTTCTTCTTACTCATAGTGAGAATCAGTATTCTTAATATCCAGTTCCTCTCCTGGTGTACACATAAAGTAGATATTGAGTTTATAAACACTTTTGGCACTATCGACCTTACAAGAAAATACCATTTAGAAAACAAAACAAAACAAAAAAAATAAGGTGATTATGTGTTCTGTTGCACACACAGATAACTAGCAAAAATTGTTAGTTTTGATGTTTTGACATGTTTGTACATGCAGCTGTATAGAAAGAAATCATATGTGATTATACAGCAAGACATACAGACATTACATCATTAGTGTATAGTTATTAGATTAAAAAATAGTTAACTACATAAAAATCCTGGTGTATATATTGACACATTAACTATAAAAGTTACAGGTTAAAACTTAATGCTTATAAAATATATAGATAAATTATAATTACATAGTATTCAATGTTAATGGTTGAAAATGAAAACTGAAATTAAAATCTAGCTCTCCTATTTCCTCACTGTGAGATACTGGTCTAGTTATCTATAGAAATATTGAGACAGGTTGAGGGAATATTTTTAAATATTTTCAACAGTGCTTGGTATAAATTAAGGACTTAAAAAAACTAAGCATTAGCATAAAAAGATAGAAAAAACTAAGCTTCATCATTAATATCATTCTAATTGTTCATCTTAGACTTAGTTATACAATTATACAATTGTACAATTGTTATACATTTTTGATCAGGTATACATTAGTGCTTAATATTTAAAAAATGATTATACATTTTTCAATTATTATTTATTATATCAATTTATTTTTCAATGTTTAATTATTTTAGGACTGATTCCACTATATGTCATTTGATTTTATGGAATCATCATCTATTAAAATGAGGCAATATAATCCAATTACTCTTCCTCTATTTATTAAAGAGGCAAATCTCAAATTTCCAGTAGTATTTTAATCAAAATTATCTATGTATAAAGAGATGTATGTGCTTGTAAGTGAAAAATATATATCATATATATTAATATATACATATATATTAATATATATATACATACAGCTAATCTAATAAAAGAGTAATATTGAAATTGATGGTTTCTATGGGATGCCTAAGCCACACCCACCAGCCAATCAGAATGACTGTATGCAAATTAACCCAGCCAAGATGGAGGCCAGCAGTCATGGAGTTAAACAGGTGGCTTCCATTGCACCAGGAGTAAACTGTCTGCCTAGGCCGGCTGGACCTCTCTGTGCTCAAGGCAATAACATAGTTGCAAAATTGTTGCAATTATAGAAGCCTCAGAGCTGAAGCAAACAACAGGCTTCCGTTGCACCAGCAATGGAGGAAACTGCGTGCGTAGAGTCTATTAAGTTAACATTCTTTCAATTATAGAAGCCACAGAGCTGAAGCAGACAGGAGGCTTCGTTACCTGCCTAGGCCTCGGCTTAAAGGAACAGTATCAATTATAGAAGATAAATAAACCCCAGAAACCTGCTTCCAGCCAGTCTTGCTGGGACATTGGGTCAATGGGAGCTGTGGGCAGCCTGAAAATGGCCCTCAGCCCATCACCCAGGCTGGTCACACCCTAATGGGTGAGGGTCCACATTGGGGGGCTTGGCCAGCCTGAAAATAGCCATCAGCTCCTCACCCAGGCTGATCAGGCACACCAGAAAGTGGGCATCCCCCAAAGGGTCCCAGACTGCAAGAGGGCACATGCCAGGTGGAGGCCCTTATTTTTGTGCACCAGGCCCCTAGTATATATATATATAAAATGAAACTAGAAAAGATATATATATATACACACTCACACATATATATGCCTTTCCTAGTTTCATTTTATATTGACATATTGACTGCAGTTTGGAAAATTTATTTTTATCATATTCTAATTATTTTGTGTATGAAAATAATACAGTTAATGTAGTATAATTTGATAATTGTGTCTATGAGCTAAAATTTTACTATTTTCCTTAGATCTATTAAAAAAGAAAATAAAACATTTCACAAAGATTCATGATCAAACAACCATTTATATGTCAAACTTTTAAATTTTTTATAAACAATTTGTTTCCTTTTAAATTGTTTTGCTAAACATTTGATATATACTTATCAAAATTAGCCTTGCATTTCTTACAATGCCTATTTTTTACTATTTTCTTATCTGTATTATTTTGCTCTTCTTTTGACTCTAATCTATAATAGAAAAATGCTGAGCATATGAATTTGCTTTCAAATGTACAGAATTATTTCTATCAAAATTACTGTTGTTTCATGTTGATTATTTTGCTTATAAATCATAATATGTTTGATTAAATGTGAAAAATTGTGTGACCATAGCATATAGAAAAGAGGAAATAATTCAATAAAGCTATATTATTTTACCTAAACTAAACTACTAAGGTAGTTAATTTTGTCATAAAATTGCATAATGGAATTTGGACACTTTTCTTTTCATGATGTAATGTATGGCATTTTAAAGTATTTGAAATTTGTTCTAACTTCTGAGTTTGAGTCACTCATATTGGAAAGCAAGGAGCAACTAAATCAGATATGTATTTTGTATAAAGATATTTCACATTGCAGTCAGGGAAATATAGCTTTTATGATAATGCTTCAATTTTTATCAAAATTGGTCTCCATTCCAAAATAATTCCACTCAACTCACCCTACTCATTAGCATGAAATATACGAAGGACATGTGTCTCTTAGGAAACCAATAATACTTCTTTCCCTAAAGAACACTGCGTAACAATATCAAGATTTGATGGGCTATATTGTCTAAAAAATGGGGTACTGGTGGAAAGATTTAATTTAATTATTCAGAAATGACTCCATCTAAGTTTGAAGTGGAATTTTTAAAACTTATTGAGGTCACCTTCATCTCTTACATATTAATTGAAATTATTTTTTCTTACTTGTCTTTAAGTATGTAGAAGAACATTTGAAGGATCTTATTAAGCAAACTCAGTGCTTAACTATAATTTCACAGTGTTCAGGATAATGTGCTAGTGAAATAATACATTTAATAAAAATGTTACATCATAGAAGTTATAAAGAATTAAATCAAACAATAATCATCATAATGTACTCAATGCTTCCTTAATGGTAGTCGATAATTGAGACCTGCTCATTCTAAAGTTAAAGATGCAATTTCTTTAAGGAATAGTGGTCTAAATGGGTTCAGAGAAAGATTAGACAAGCAATGCACTCTGTACTTTGCCTCCATAAATCAATGAGACCATTAAAATCAAGTGCATTAAAATATGCAGTCAAATTTGGGCTATAACAGTCATCAAGCTGAAACTACCAAAGTTCTCACTTGTTACATACACAAAACTTCTCATCATTATTCTATATCAGCCTCTTTTATTCATCTTTATCACACAATATGAAGATTCCACAAGGAGGCTAAAATTTCTGTCCTTCTGCCAACATGTCACTGAAAACCACAAAATAACCATTTTAACTGGAGCAATAAAATGCTCTCGATTATTGTGGTTTATATTAAAAAGGAAATTACAATCAATAAAAAATAGTGTATTCTCTGACATGTTAAAATCTTTTTTATGCACGGTGTTTTGATGCTCTAGCCCACTCAAACTTCAAAGGGTCTTTGACTGGCCCCACAAGAGGTCAAACTGTCCAGCTAGTGTTTTACACTACCATGAAAATGAATATCCTATCGATGACATTTTTTTATGGTGGAGTATTATGAAATCAACTTGGAATACAGTGTTAATAAAAATGAGAATATTATCTTCTATAATAAATTTGCTTATATAATGTTTACAAATATAATTACATTAAGTAATTTTTTATATAACCTTTGTTTTTTTTTAATAATGACGTACAAAAATGGTACTAATTTTGTAAAACACATTATTTAGGAAACAGATGCTTTTTTTTTGTTGCTGTTCTGTCACCCTTAATCAACTATAATTTAACTAAAGGAGTGCTTAATTTTAGTAGGTAAAATAGGAGTTTCAAAATGAATTAAAATTCAAAATAATCTTAAACTTCATAAGAAACATTCTGAGATATAGTTAATAATAATAAATCATATATCTGTATATATAAAAGCCTAAGCAGCCGAACAACCAAACAGCCTAACCACCAGTTGACTGGTCACTATGACGTGCACTGACCACAGCCAACCTCCCACACCTGGCCAACCTCCTGTGGTTCCTCCCCCACTGGTAGGCCCCAATTGGCCCCATCCAGACTGGGTGAGATGGCCCCAATCTGCCCCGATTGCAGGCCAGGCCAAGGGACCCAACCCATGCACAAATGCATGCACTGCGCCTCTAGTATATTATGGTATGTATGATTAATGTAATTTTGGAATATGCAACATTTCTGTTTATAACCTTTTCCCTTAAAAAGATATCTCCCCAACCAGTGTCGCTCAGTGGTTGAGCATCAAACTATGAACCAGGAGGTTATGGTTTGATTCCCAGTCAGGGCACATGCCTGGCTTGCCAGCTCTACCTCTAGCAGGGCAAGCAGGAGGAAGCTGATTAATGATTCTCTTTCATCATTGATGTTTCCATCTCTCTCTCCCGCTTCCTTCCTTGCTCTGAAATCAATAAAAAGTATATTAAACAATGATCTCTTATTTAGGCATCTGAAACAACCATTTCTATTTTATTTGATCTTAAAAAAACTATTTGATGTATAATTTACCATTGAAATGTGGAAAAGAAAACTTAGAAAAAGCTTTCAATTTTATTACTAAATGTCATATTGGGTGTTAATATAACACATATAAAGACAACAACAATGTCTAATTTTCAGTAGTATTAAAATAAGTACTGCTAATTTACTTAAAAAATCCACCATATTACTTTTATTCATTTTCCACTGTGAATCATTTTTTGTGAACAGCAAAAATTAGAATTAAAACATACCCTATTGAATTAGCAATGACACAGTAGATAGTTCAGAAGTTTTCTTTTGTTTGTTTGTTTGTTTTGATCTTTTACACTATTTTGAGCTTTAAAAATACTTTATAAAAACAACATGAAGCCTCTTATAAAATTACATTAGAATATAGCAACTGGTAAATACTAATTAAGGTGAATCGCTAATTTTTTACTAGTTAGCAAAGATGGAAGAGCATCAACATTTCCTAGTGATTGATAATCTTTTAGTATATAATCCGTTTTGAGCACCAACACACTGCAAATCAAGAAATAACTTTATTTTTGTGATAAACATGAGTGGAACATAAGAAAGCTTCTTTTGCCCTAACCGGTTTGGCTCAGTGGATAGAGCATTGGCCTATGGACTGAAAGGTCCCAGGTTCAATTCTGGTCAAGGGCATGTACCTTGGTTGTGGGCACATCCCCAGTGGGAGGTGTGCAGGAGGCAGCTGATCAATGTTTCTCTCTCATTGATGTTTCTAACTCTCTATCCCTCTCCCTTCCTCTCTGTAAAAAATCAATAAAATACATTTAAAAAAGAGAAAGCTTCTTTTGTGGAATAAAAAATAACTAAATCCAATTTTTGGATCAGCTATATAGCATTACCCTGTGCAATTTGTATAATATTTTTGAGTATAACTATAAAATGTAAAAATAATAATAATTATTAATTTTCTGGATTATTATAACTAAACACATTATATTTCACATGTAACAGGAACTTAACAAATGTTATTTTATTCTCCTAATTCAAAAAGAATGAACAACTCTGTGTAATATTGGAAATAGTAAAAACTATAGTAATATTAACCATTGTTTAAATTACTAAATTGAGCTTTATTACCTTGGAAAAAGATATTGAGGATCTTCAAAGCTTTAGCATGAATATACTATAACAAGTTGTGCCTTTGTTTAAGTGAGATACTATTTGCAAATTACTTAATGTAAGGTACTTATAAGTATTATAGTAGTTATAGTAATCTGATTAAAATGGGATTCTCTTATTAGAATTGAAGAGCAGAAAAGTTTTTACCTTCACTGAGACATTATTTGAAGACTCCAATTATTGAGATTTCAAGAAGAATTGGTACTATCACAGGAGATATCTCATAGATAGTGGAAATAACTTAAAGATTCAAGCACTGTTCTAGTTATCAATATCTGCTGATCCATCATCTGATAGTATTTCTCAATGTACTTTTCCTTTCCATAGTATAATAGGAAAGAAAAAACATATAGAGGTCATAAGAAATGCTATGCTTAAATTATATTTCCTATGAAAGCTTCTTTATTTTTCTCTTGAGGCAAAGGGACATATATACTACTTTTGAATGAATGTGTTGAAACTAAGATTACTGATACCATTGATTCAATTTTATAAAAGTAAATGTCACTGGTGATATTTTAATCAATAACAAAAATTAAAAGAAAATACCACTACACATATTGTGCCTTCATTTATTAATAAGATTTAGAGATTTTACCCCAATGATTTCTAAATATATTTGAGGAAATTATACTTAATAGTTGGTCAGCATATAAAGATGTATTTCATTGCCTTTCTTTATATGTTTGTTTTGTGAAGTAAAGTTTTCAATTTTCTTGGTAAAAGATGAAAAATAATTTGTACAGGCCAACACCCTAAACTCAATGATTACTGAAGAAGTCATCGAGATACTTAATGTAAATATGATGTGCACACATAATTACTGCAAATGGAAGAAATGCCATTCCATATAACAGGTGACATGTATTGGGGTGCTTTTTCTACACCAAGCATCAAATAATGCTATGAGTCTATCACTAATGATGGTGAAAAGCATTTTAATAAATCAGATAATGGCACTCAACCCAATGACACAAATGCAATTCAATCAAATAATTTATAAGAGATGTTAGTTACAAAGAAATTATTAGGATAAATAAAACTCTACAAGTTTCTACCAAAGACTACCCATGTTTTATGCTTACAAATCTCTTCTAATGTTGATAATACATTTTTAAATTCTAAAGTCACTTTGGTAATCATAATATTTTTAACACCATTACCAACATGGCATTACACTATCCTGTTAAATAATTTGTCAGATACATTACCACCATTTCAGAAATGCAGGAACGGAGATCTAAAAATGCCAGACATTTTTCTTTATACTATTTAGAAGTTGTTTTTGGTGTTGGTAAATAATGGAGATGTTAGAAGATAACATGTAGAAAGTTTTAAGAGGCAGATATGTTTGATTAGCAAACAAAGCAGAAAATACATAGTCCAGTGCTTCCCATTTGGAAGAAAAAATAAAAATGTAATAATGTTGCTTACATTTCAAATAGGTTATTGTTGCATGAAGAATTCAAGGTCTTCATATTATGTTCAGGCACTGTGTACCTTGGGATGGAAGCATTTATATTTTCAAAGGCTTTTTTTAAATTTGATAAGTAATTTTAAATTTGCTTTCAACTATGCTCTGGTTTCTGTTTTTATTGAGATCATTAATATTTTATAACTAACCAACCAAGGACAGTAAGATTTAGGTTGGTAAAAATGACAGAATTGACTTTTTAGAAGGATGCTATTTTAGCTAAAATTATGAGTGGTTGTGGTATATGTACCTTGAGGTAGAGGTTTCCAGCATTAAATACATAGTAAAATTTAATAGATGTGGTTGCTGTCAAAGTCAAAATAAAATTGTTGTGCCATATACACCCTCATTCACATAAAACTTTGACTAAGCTAATAGAGAAGCACAGTGCTATATAATTATAGTATTTTTTTAATGACAATATAATTTTAAATGTATTTTATAAAACTTGAAAGCATATCGGATGATTGTGTGCTTGTCATACATTCATGTACTTCTTGCCAATGAGTCGGTTTCATTATTTTATAAGTGACTAGGGGCCCGGTGCACAAAAACTTGTGCACTCAAGAGGTCCTTCAGACGGCCTGTGCCCTCTTGCAGTCTGGGATCTCTTGAGGGATGTCCACCTGCTGGCATGCCTGGCCAGCTTGGGTGAGGGGCTGATGGCTGTTTGCAGGCTGGCCAAGCCCCCCAGTGGGGACCCTCACCCCATGAGGGTGTGGCAAGCCTGGGTGATGGGCTGAGGGCTGTTTTCAGGCTTTCAGAATGCCCACAGTCCCTTCAGGTTTTGGGTCCTTACTGGGGTGCCTGGCCAGCCTGGGTGAGGGATTGAGGGCTATTTTCAGGCTGTCCACAGCTTCCATTGACCCAACGTCCCAGCAAAGCTGGCTGGAATCAGGTTTCTGAGGTTTATTTATCTTCTATAATTAAAACTTTGTTGTCTTGAGCAGAAGCCTAGTCAGGCAATGAAGCCTCCTGTTTGCTTCAGCTCCGTGGCTTCTATAATTGAAACATTGTTGCCTTGAACAGCTGGCCTAGGCAGGCAGTTTCAACTCCATGGTGGTGCAATAGAAGCCTCCCATTTGCTCTAGCTCTGTGGCTGCCAGCTGCCATCTTGGCTGGGTTAATTTGCATACAACTGCTCTGATTGGCTGGTGGGTGTGGCTTGGGTGTCTCAGAATGATGGTTAATTTGCATATTACTCTTTTATTAGATTAGATGGCTCACCTTTAACACTTTAAAAGTTTATTTTCCATTAGAAATATAAGACTTACTTTTATGATTTATGTCAAAACAAAAAGGTTCTCTCAAACATGTTTAGATTTTGTTGCTCTGAGAAAATTGAAATTGCCTGCATTTTGGTCTGGTTATTTCTTTCTTTAAAATTATTCAGCTGTTGTAAACCAAGAAAGCTGAGATAATAGAGATCATGCTTTTAAAATGAAAAATGTTTATCTTTCAGTCATTAATACATTAAAAAATATTTGTTTGGTGTTTTCTTTGTGCCATGAAATATTCCACACACTTGGGGAACAGTGGTGAGCAAATAAACAACAACAAAAAATACCCACTTAGCAGTAATTCATGAAGGTAGATCATTAAAGACAAGACAAGGCCCAAAATAGAATTGCTTACACTAAGTCCTCTATCAGCAAACTAAACCTAACTTAGTTATAGTTTCAGCTATCCCAGAAATAAAATATTAAACCAGCCAGTGAGGACTCTCCTGACCAGTTAGGCAATTTGCCTGATAAATCTCTGCCATCCACTATAAGAAAGTTACTTTGCAATAACTAAGCTGCTTTCTTTTGCATATAAAATTTATTTCCCTGTATAGCTTTTTGGAGCTCCTTTATAGCTACCAGACAGTCTGATGTCCACTATATGAATCACTGAGCAAATTCAATAAGATCTTTAAAATTTACTCAGCTGAATTTTGTTCTTTGACTTAATAAATAAAGCATTAGCATTTTAGATAATGATATATAATATGAAGAAAATTGAACAGTATAAAGGTAAGTACTAGAATAAAAGTTATTATTTTAAAGAAGATAGGAAAGGCCTCAAAGATAACTAACATTTGATAAGGCACCTAAAAACAGATGAGAAATTGCAGCATATGAATATCAGTGGGAAGGTAGTTCCAGACTCAGAAATAGCAAGTACAAAGTACTAACCCTATAATATATTTGCCGTGTTAGAGGAATACGAATGAGGCTAATTGCCTGGGTCAGAGTGAGGAAAGGAAGAAGCAGTGAGAAATGAAGGCAGAGACAAGCCAAAACAGTAGAAAACCTTTTACAAGAATTTTCATTTCAATGTGAAAAAAATAGGAGATACGTTTAGAAGAATGATTTGCTGAAAAAGATCTCCATAGCTGCTATGTTTGGAGGGAAAAATCAAACAGAAGAACAGAGAACAATTTGTAGGTTAGAGGACAATTTGGACCAAAAGTAATGGTACCTGGGACCAGTGTATTGAGATAGATGTGTTGGGAATATTGGGTTCTGGTATGTTTCCAAGATAAAGTAAATAGAATTTCTTGATAAATTTGCTATGAAATGCAAATGGAAGAAGGAATAAAATAGGACTCCAAGTTTGTTGTGCTGAGTAACTGGAAAAGTGAAGTTGCTATTTATTAAGGAAGAACAGAATGCAAAATAACCAGTTTGGGGTAAATATTAATGAAATTAAATTTAACTTAAGTTTGATATATCTATTATAAACCAAAGAAAATCTGTCATATTGTCACATGCACATTTAGATATGTTAATCTATACATTAGAATATACATCTGCTCTAGATATACAAATTAAGAAAATATAATTTGAGCTATTTACATGATATATATAATCCATGAAAATAGCAGAAAAATCTATAGAGATAGTCCAGATAGAGAATAAAAGGTCCTGAGGCCTGATCCATAAAGCAAATAAAGTTTAAAATTTGAAGGGATAAGAGGAAATAACTAAAGGGAATTTAATTTAAAAAATAGCTTATAAAGAAGGAATAAAATCAGGCTTGTGTGATATTGCAGAAGTCAAAGTAGAAAGGATTCAAGCTCTATAAATCAGTGAAATCAAAAGGCTGAGTATTATCCATTAGAATCAGGAGAACCGGGTTCATGGGTTATCTTCATAAGCAGTTTCAGTAGAGTTGTATGGAAGAAGATAATGGTATTGAGTTAAAAACAACAACAAAACAAATAAACAAATAAAAAAACCACACACACACACAACAGGATCCGAAGACTAGGAACAAAAGAAGAATGTCCTCTCTCTTCACTTCAGTGCAATAGTGGACTAGACATCTAGCCGGCATAAGAAGTTAACCAAAAGGAATAATAAAGGAATAAATAAATTAAATTCAAAATGCTCTTCTATGGGGGATGGAATGATTGCATAAGAAATTTAAAAGAATCAATGTCTTAAAATAAGAAAATTAATATTTAGCAGAACTAATATGTAAGTTAATCAAGATCTTTAAGAAAATAAGAAGATTGATATAGTAGAATTATCAGGCATATGCTAAGTCCCATATTACCAAATTAAACTTAATTTAGGACCCACCAGCTATTTGTAGTAATGAATTTAAAGATCAGTTAATATAGTGTTTGCTTCTTTTCTGGACACATTTAGTGGCACAGATTCAGCCAATAGAGGTAGATTGATGTATTTAACAAGGGTGATGTTTTTTCATACATGCACTTTAAAAGGAGGGAGAAATGAAATTGAGCAGGTAAGTCAAATTTTCAAAAAACATAAAATTGGTTAGGGTGAACAGATTTTCAGATCAAATAAGTGCTAAAAAATATGGAGTCAGAGTATTTCTTGGAGAGAAATGAAAAGATAGTTACTTGGAAAATAGGAGGTGTGAAACAGAGCAAGAAAGAAGGTTTTGACATTTGGAATGAAAAGTGAAGGGGACATTCAGAGCACAGCCCTGAGAAACATAGCAGCATACCATTGCTGAGCACTAACACCTTGCCTGGCCTGGTCTGCTTAATATCCTGAGAGAATGGGATTCATACCAACCTCCAGAGACTGTAAGTACAGTTACCAACTACTTAATTAACACTGAGAAATATTATTTTCAGGTTTATCAAGCATATTAATAACATGGGACAATGGATTTTCTTAATATGTTGTATTTAAGTTTTACATTCTCTGAAAGATGTTAATGATTTTATGCCTATTTATTTATTTACTTTCATGAATGTAAGTAACTATGAATGTTGTGTGCGGAGACCTCAGAGGATAAAATGTGTTTTTTTAATTTTTTAAAAATATATATTTTATTGATTTTTTACAGAAAAGAAGGGAGAGGGATAGAGAGTTAGAAACATCAGTGAGAGAGAAATATCGATCAGCTGCCTCCTGCACACTCCCCACTGGGGATGTGCCCTTAACCCAGGTACATGTCCCTGATCGGAATCGAACCTGAGACCCTTCAGTCTGCAGGCCTATACTCTCACCACTGAGCCAAACCGGTCAGGGCAAGAATAAAATGTTTTTATCTTGTTCTTGTTTTGTTTCCTATTTGCTTAGCTATATTTGAATAAATATGTTCCATATTCCTGAGGATGCATACAATTATATAAAAACTAGGGGCCTGGTGCACAAAAATTTGTGCCCTTGTGGGGTCCCTCAGCCTGGTCTGTGCCCTCTTGCAGTCTGGGACCCCTCGGGGGATGTCCACCATCTGACATGCCTGGCCAGCCTGGGTGAGGGGCTGATGGCTGTTTGCAGCGAGGCTGGCTGGGATTTATTTAACTTCTAAAGTTGAAACTTTGTTGCTTTAACTGGAGCCCAGGTCAGGTTGCCCTGATAATCCAGGCTCCCAGTGCTTCCTTGAGCCCAAGGTGGGAAGCAGGTAACTGAGGTTTTTTTATCTTCTATAATTGAAACTTTGTTGCCATGAGTGGAGGCCACAGCCAGCCTAGGCAGACAGGAACCTTAGCTTCCTTCATCGCTGGGGCAAGCCTCCTGCTTATTCCAGTTCAGGCTTCCCAAAGCTCCCATTGACCCAACATCCCAGCGAGGCTGGCTGCACTCAGGTTCTGGGGTTTATTTATCTTCTATAATTGAAACATTGTTGCTTTGAGCAGAGGCCCAGTTGGTCTAATGGAAGCCTCCTGCTTATTCCAGCTCCGTGGTTGCCGGCTGCCATCTTGGCTGGGTTAATTTGCATACAGCTGTTCTGATTGGCTGGTTGGCATGGCTTAGGTGTCTCAGAGTGAGGGTCAATTTGCATATTATTCTTTTATTAGATTACATGAAATGTCTTCAACTAAAAATAAAAAAATTATTCTATTTTAAATACTTATATTTCTTAAAATAAAATAGAATAATTATTCATATAATTTTATCTTTTGTATATGTGTCCCTTTCAAAATAAAACCAATATGAAAATATCTATGTATTATACACAATAATATAAATTGAATCAATTGGCCTGAGAATAGCATTTAAATTGATAATAGCTCTCAATTATTGCATTGGGCACTGGGAAAGAGGTATTCTATATAAATTCTATAAAGGTATTTAGTACTCAAACAAACACACCAATGAGAGAAATTCCATTTTGATTTTAATTTATAATTGAGAGAATTGAGGCATAGAAAGTATAAATCACATATACAATATCAAAGATTGACAGAGCTGAGATTCGAACCTGAGCAATTTGACTCTAGATGCCATGTTGTTAATCACTATAATCACTATATTAATTTGCATTATAAGTCATCCAGTGGGTCAATGGCATATTTTAAAATACAACAAGGGAATAATTCTTCACCTATCATCTAGTCTGTTTTTCATTTAACATTAATGACTTTGTAATTAATTATAGTAGTAAAATATTATCTTTTTAAAAATATATTTTATTGATTTATTACAGAGAGAAAGGAAGAGGGATAGAGAGTTAGAAACATTGATCAGCTACCTCCTGCACACTCCCTACTGGGTATGTGCCTACAACCAAGGTACATACCCTTAAATGGAATCAAACCTGGGACCCTTGATTCCACAGGCTGATGCTCTATCCACTGAGCAAAACTGGCTAGGGCTATATTTTCTTTTTCAATGCAGATTTTTTTGAGGGGGGGGGGATAAAAATTCAACTATCTAAAGTATGTTCCTGTTAGAGCATTCCTGGTAGTTTTGTTTCAAACAACATACTTGGAGATAAATGTCAGCCATTACATTTTTGAATATAAGCAACAAAATTTGAAAGTGAAAATACTAATTTGAAAACCTAATTTTATACTGGAAAAGAAAATAGTTTGGAATTTAAGGTCCTAAACATCAGGATTCAAATTTAAGGTATTCCACTGACTAGCTATATTATACTTCTTGGGCAAGTTACAAATTTTTGGATTTCTATCTTCTCATCTAAACAGTAGGAGTAATAATACTTGCCTTACAGTATTATTGGGGAGTAAATGATACTACATATTTGAAATACCTAACAGAGAAACAGGCCTCTGTGAGCATTCAAAAAATGTTGGTGACCTTATACGCCAAACTCATATGTTTTTTATAAGCATTCCTAGGTGTGAGATAAAACTTTGAAATTAATGGTTACTCCGAGAGAATGTCAGAAAAAAGTAGTTGGTTATTTTCATATCTGCAAGAAATATATAACAACAGAACTATGCTGCTATAACATCATTTGACATATACTTTGTTTTCTTTTTTTTTTGACATTTGAGGGAGCTTTATTTTTTAATTAAATTTATTTGGGTGGCTGATTAACAAGATGATGTAAGTTTTGTATTCAACCATAAGAGAAAATAAAATACTGCCATTTGTGACAAATTGAATGGATCTTGAGAATATCATGCTAAGTGAAATGAATCAGACAGAAAATGTAAAGAACCATATGATTTCACTCACATATGGGATATAAAACTAAAGACAACAAATGAACAAACAACAAAAGCAAACAAACAAAAATCATATATACACACAACAGTGTGGTGGTTACCAGCGAGAAGGGGATGCAAGGTAGTACAGCTCAAGGAGGCTTAACTATATGGTGATGGAAGAAGATTTGACTTTGAGTGATAAGCACACAAAGCAATATACAGTTGGCATATATATTTTAAATTGCACAGTTGATGTAAACAATATGATCAGTAAACACTGTAGAGATAGATTAAAATAATATTTCTGCCCTAGCCGATTTTGCTTAGTGAATAGAGCATTGATCTTCAGACTGAAAGGTCTCAGGTTCAATTCCGTTCAAGGGCACATGCCCAGATTGTAGGCCCGATCCTCAGTAAGGGACATGCAGGAGGCAGCCAATCAATGATTCTCTCTCATCATTGATATCTCTATCTCTCTCCCTCTCCCTTTTTCTCTAAAATCAATAAAATATATTTTAAAATAATAAATAAATAAATAAATATTTCTTATCTCAGTTGTTAGTCTTAAGATATTGTCCATAAGTTCTTAGATTATATATAAAAACCCTTACCAAAACTAAAATTGTAAGAACATCTACTACATTTTAATACTAATGAAAGAAATTCTAAGTGAAGAATGCCATTAATTTTTTTTAAAAAAAATGCATCACAAAGATATATGGCTTAGTGACTGCTCTAGCTGAAAAATGAAAATAAAGGCATCTTACAGAGGTTGGTTTTATATAAAGTAAGCTTTTTTTAGGAATATGTTTTTGACAGCAAATATCCAATTATATTTTCATAATCTATATTTATGCACAGAACAGAAAATTATCATTAGTTCCCAAGCAAACTGGTGGAAGAACAAAAAGATTAGAAAACAAATCTTTAACTTTGCTTTTATAAATCCTTTGTAATGTAAAAATCAGTAAGGCTTGCTTAGCATCAAATTTTAGAGTGAATAAACGAATAATTCAAACAGATTATTTTTCAAATGTTCAATAACTTGAAATGCTGCCATCCTATTCTATACTTTGGAAATGAATACCAGAAATGAATCAAGTTGCAAGGAATTTATCTACTCTATACTTCCTTCTGAATCTAGACAAAGTAAGAAGAGTTACGTTATTTACCACTGGATAAAGTGTCATGTAACATTTATTTACCATGTCAATGACAATATTAAAAACACAACTCAAACTGTGCACAAAATAGTAAAAAGTGCACTCTATAAATGTCCTTTCAATAAGATTATTAGCCCTGGCTAAAACCATGCGTCACAAAATTGCATTGAAAGCAGCCATGAACCTCACTCATTTCATGACTCTTGCCTTTTAAAATAAGTTATAATAATTTTAGTTTTCTTTAATATATTTGCCATGTATATGCTATATGAAATAAAATTCTCTTTTTAAAAAATATGGTTAAAACAATAAGTCTGACACAAACTAAAAGAAAACACCATTTTGAAATCATACAACTATGTAATTTGAGCATTCAATTCATAAGCAATGCTTTGAGAAGTCAAATGTGAATTCTCATATTCTTCTAAGCAATTGATAAAATATTAACTACAGATGCATTTTCTATTAAGTTAATATAAAACAAATTATGATGTGTGTGTGTGTGTGTGTTTAAGTGCTAAGATATTTTGTCACTCATCAATTAGAACAGAGGTAACACAGGCTTTCACTAATGCCAATTTCCATTATTCACTGTTTCATTTTGTCTTATATCAATTTTAGATTAATATTCCATTGTGATTTAATGACATATCTTTCCAAGTAGCCATAGTGACTTTAATTTTATTCTATGATGGCATTATGTTTTCACATAATAAGAGGTTCTTTAGTTATCCATAAATTCAAGACACATAGTGTAATTAAAATTTAATTAGACAGTAGCCTAAGGTAAGTAAAGGCTTGATATGTATAATTCAAGTAACACAATACTTTTATTCCCACAAATGAGGTAAATTTATAACACAAATGAAAATAAAATTGAATTTAATTAAATTGCTTTAGACTCAAAGGATATTTTCTACTACTATTTAATCATTGATATGTAAGACTAAGAAATTAACAAGTATTCACCATATATAAAGATATGTATATATTGATCATCCATGAAGGATATGTATTTACTGATTTTAGGGAGAGAGAGATAGAGAGAGAGATAAACATCAATTGTTTGCCTCCTGTATGCCTCTCCACAAGGGACTGAACCTACAACCAACATATGTGCCCTGACCAAATATTGAATTAGCAACCTTTTGGTGCCTGGGACAATGCTCTAACCAACTGAGCTTCACTGGCCAGGGCTCACCTAAAATATTTTTAAAAATAAAAATCATAAAACCTAACCACCCATTTCATAGTTATACTTATTTTCTCCTCCACGTATGAAATACTTATGACTATGTGAGTCTCACACAAAGATAAGCAGATGCCACTTTGGAGTCAGGATTGTATTCATTTTTGAGGGAAGAGTCACAACTCTCTAAGAATTACTGCCTGGATTAAGATTATTTTTCCCCCATAGAAGATCCATTTCTAAGCTTCCGAAAGAACAATTTTATAATCCCGCATGAGAACTATTGGCCTCCTTACACAGACTACGACTATGTGAGCAGGTATGGTGCCCAGTGGAAACTGTGATTTATCATGCTACTGTCAATGAACTACAGAAGAGTTTGGGCCAAACAAATAGGAAACAATTGTAGAGGGCCATGGTACAAGGAAGCCAAGTAACAGTAGAGCCAAAAGTGTGCTGAGCTGATTTGATTTTTAAAGTTGTAATTCAGCCCATACCTTAGGGACACAATTTTTTTTCTGGCAACATTTTCTGTGAAGCTACAACAGCTGCTTCACCTATCTCAAATCAGATACTATTCTGTTTCAAGCAAATATTTACCAAAAACAATTGTCAGGCATGCTTATCCAAAAAATTTAGATTGAACAAAACAGATTATCATGCCTCTAAAGTAAAAGTTGATATCCTATCTAATAAAAGAGTAATATGCAAATTAACCATCACTCCAGGACAAAGGTGGTGGCGCCCATAGTGGTGGGCAGGACGCTGGCGACATCACCCTGGCAACATGAGCTGAGCAGGCATTACCTCAGCAGGTCACACTGCCCTGGAACAGGCAAGCACCACCAGCAGGCAGCCTGCAGTGGGGCCTGCTGGCCGCCATGGTGATCAAGGGTAGGAGAGCGAATGCATGGGTGCTGGTGGGTCGCTCACACATTCGGGGGCCTGCTGTTGTCTGCCACAGCAATCTGGAGCAGAGAGAACCAGGGGCAGACTGAGTTCGGGGGCTTGCTTCCAGTCACCATGGTGATCAGGAGCAGGATCATGAACACACAGGCAGCTGGTGGGCAGCCCGAGTTTGGGGGCCTGCTCCTGGCTGCCACAGCCATCGGGAGCAGGAGAGAATGAGCAGGTAGCCCATTGGCAGCTCACAGCGGGGCCTGATCCTGAGTTGCTGGGACATCTGTGAGTAGGCAAGTGTGGCCGGCAGGCAACACCCAGCCCTGACCAGAGCACAAAGGAGAAAACAACATGCAGGCAAGGCCAGGAGCCTGAGAGATCAACACAGAGAGGTGTCTGCTCCAAGCCTCCATGGTGCGGCTGAGGGCAAGCCCCCAGCAGAAACACACACACACAGTGACTGCTCTGAGCCTCTGATGCGGCTGGGGGCAGGGCCCCAGCAGGTACACACTCATATACACACATATGGGGTCCCTGCTTCCAGCCTCTGATGCAGCTGGGGTAGGCCCCCAGTGGGGACACACATGGGGTGCCTGCTCTGACCCTCCGCAGTGCAGCTGGAGGCAAGCCTCCAGCAGATGCACACACACACACACATACACACACTCACATGCTCCTGCCAGATTGTGGCCATCAGTAGGACATCCACTGAGAGGTCTCAGACTGTGAGAGGGAGCAGGATGGGCTGAGGGACTCCCCGGTGCATGAATTTTGTGCACCGGGCCTCTAGTAGATTATATTTTCTAATACATATGTAATTTAAATATCTACTAATGTAAAGAAATCAAGCAAATATTTAAAGATGCCCTAAAATACTATCCCATCTAACAAAAGAGTAATATGCAAATTAGGCATCACTCCATGACAAAGATGGCCGCTCTCATGGACACGAGATGGAGGTGCCCATAGCCACATCCTGTCTAATAAAATATTAATATGCAAATTAGGTGTTACTCTGTGACATAGATGGCCACCTCCATGGTCACAAGATGGTGGTGCCCAATCCAGCTCAGCCCTACCACTGAAGTGGTCAGGCCTGTTAGCCAGGCAGGTGGTGGGGGAGGTGGGGGGCCAAAGAGGCAGAACAGGCAATCAGACGGGGCTGGGGGTCCCCTGCCTATTCCAAAGGCCTTTGCCAGAGGCCTCAGGCATGGACAAGGGTGGAGCTGGTGACCAGAGGGGGCAGGGGCAGAGCTGGTGATCAGAGGAGTATGAGGGTGCCCTACCCAGGCATAAGGCCTGGGCCAGAGGCCTCAGGCTAGAGCAGGGGCAAGGCCAGAGATCACAGGGGCTTGGGGCCCATAGAGCCAGCGATTAGAGGGGCAGGGGTAGAGCCTGTGATCACAGGGGTCTAGGCACTGGTGGAGCTGGCAAAGAAGGGGTCCCCTTCCCAGACCTGCAGCCTAGGCCAGAGGCTGCCAGTGGGGCAAGGGCAGAGGCGGAAATGGCAGGGGGCCAGAAGTTACAGGCTTGGGCAGGGGTGGAAATGGGATTGGAGGGACAGGGGTGGAGCAGGTGATCAGAGTGAACTACAGAGGAAACACCTTTTCTTACCACTCATTGGCTAAGCTCCCTGTATGCCACTGGTAATATTCTTAGTAACTTGGGTAATAAGAATCCCTAAAGGTGATCTAGGGTTTTTCCACCACAGTCCTGGAGAAAAAGAAAATGAAGGTCTACTGCTGGAAGGCTAAGAAATGTTATATCCTGCCCTAGCCAGTTTGGCTCAGTGCATAATGCCTCAGCCGGCTGAATGCAGGGAATGGGTTCAATTCTGACCAAGGGCATGTACCTAGGTTGCAGGCTACTCCCTGGCCAGGGCCCAGGTTAGGGCATATGCAGGAGGCAACCAATCAAAGTGTTCCTCTCACTTCGATGTTTCTCTATCTTTTTCCCTTCTCTTCCACATTCTCTAAAAATCAATGGAAATATATCCTCAAGTGAGGATAAAAAAAAAAAAAAAAGAAAGGAAGGAAATTGGAAAATGCCTAAATAAAGTTGTCATTTCTTCATGGTGAAGGGACTGGAGTCCATGTTGATGAAAACATCTTGGTGGCTGTGGTGACTGGCAGTGGCTGCAGCAGCAGGGTGATGGGGCTTGTGGATTCCCCTGATTAGCCTGGTTGCCTCCCATAAAGGGAGGCCAGACTGTGGCTTAGGCCCACTCCCCAAGGGGAGCAGGGGGAGCAGGGAGTGGGTCTAAGCAATCAGTAGGACACCCTCTGAGGGCTCCTAATATGTGAGAGGGGACAGGCTGGGCTGAGGAACTACCCTCCCCCCCCCCGCCAGTGTATGAATTTTGTACCCTGGGCCCCTAGTTTTATATAATAAAGAGGTAATATGGAAATTGACTATCACTCCAACAAAAAAGATGGCCACCCCCATGTGGACACAAGATGGCCTGCAGGGGAAGGCAGTTGAGGGTAATCAGGCCTGTAGGGGAGAGCAGTTGGGGCAGACCAGGCTGACAAGGGAGGGAAATTAGGGGTGACCAGGCCAGCAGGGGAGGACAGTTAGGTGCAATTAGGCCAGCAGGGGAGCAGTGGGATCGGACCTAAATGGGCAGATATCTCTCGAGGGGCCCCAAAATGGAGAGGGTGCAAGCTGGGCTGAGGAACACACCTCCGTGCCCTGTGAATGAATTTCATGCACTGGCCTCTACTATTATTATAAATTCTAATAACAATTAAAAGAATAATTTTATATCATAAGAGTAATATATTTATGAAATATGTATCTAATCCAATTTGGAACATTTTAAATTGTTTATAATATAGAAATCTTCTGAAGTTTTTAAAACAGTGATTTTCTAATGAAAATTTGACTATTGTTATATGTAGCTTGATTTTTTATTCTTTCAATAAAAACAGCTTCAATACCAGATTTGTCATCTAAAACATTGAGTGTATTTTCTATTTTCCTTTTTTTTTTTTCAGCACACTGATTAAAGTCAGAAGAAGAAAATACTAAAGGACTCACACACATATGAAAATAATGTTTCCCCATTAGACATTGAAAAGACAACATATTTATCCATTCATTACAAGGCATAGAATACAGTACAATTCAATATGGTAGCTGAAGTAGGACTTGTTTTGTTTTTCACCTATAATGGCCAGCTTCTCCTTTGTAATCTGAACTTTTATTTCTACAAAGAGAGAATAAACACACTAAGAAGCATAAAGCATGAATGACTTAGTATTTTTCTATGTTTGTCAGTTGGAATCAATATTACACAAGCACAAATAATATTCGACAGCACAATGTTGAATGATTCTTTATGCCTCAGGAACAGAAAATCTACAAGACCTCAGCAAAAACCGAAGGTTAGAATGTAAAGAAAGCTATATCCAGGTCCAAGAGGTGAATAAAAATATGCTAGGAGGCAAATTCTCTAGCTTCTGGCTAAATTTAGTGACATGTCACAGTCCAGAAGAATCAAATTTCAGGAAGTAGGATGAATGTCAAATGACTTATGCCAAAAAGCAGCTTGTTCTTGGAGCACGCTTAAGGCCATTTTGTTCAGAGATTTCAGAGAGGGAACAACCCGAAATGTAACACTGAAAAGCCATTTTAAAAAAAGATCTTTTAGACACATTGAATTATATGAAATGACTGACTAGGCCTGCAGCATGCTGAAATACTTATTTCTGTTGTTTGTTGAAAATTGTTTCAAGAGCAGAATGTCTGAGGATAAGTCTATGTAGCATTCTCAGCCAAAGTTAGCAGATGTCCTCTTATCTTAAAAGTTACATGAACATCAAGGCAAACGAAATAAAGCATATGGACTTAACAAAATTCAGAGTTCGATTTAAATAGAAATATATATTGGCCAGTTTTTTAGTTTTGAATATTGCTTCCTTCCGATAATGATATAACTGACATACATGTGCTTGGTTGTTCATAGACACCAGCCAGCTATTATAGCACCTCTGTTCCTGCCAAGATGACTTCTCTGGTTTCAAATGTCAGTGCTACAGTTAACAAGTTAGCATTATGCTTGCAACGGTCATATCATCTGACATTAGCTATACTGACATTCCATCTGTCAAAGTTTATCAGGCATCTGAATAATAAATAATGTTATATTTGCATGAACTAACAGAACAATTAATAGACACCATCTGTTTGTTAAAAGCAAGATATTTGTCTCAACCTTGACACAAAACCAAATATTATGTTAGTATACAATATATTCTATAAATAAACTTATAAGTACATTTTAGTTTTATTTACAATGGAAATTTAAAAATACGCTGTATTATTGCAAATTCAAAAAAGAGTTAATGATTACCTACACATGAGAAATATTTGTTAAACATACAAACTATTAGAACTCTTTTTCTGAGTACAAAATATAATCGTTCAATGGAAAATTATACAACTTAAGTAAGTATAAAAATAATGTCTTCAAAAATATCATACCATAACTACACTCCTACTTCTTCTCCAGCTATAAAAGAAAGAAAACACAGATGGGAAACAAAATCCCCAAATGAATAAATGAGATACATGAACATAAGGGAAGTCATATTTTTATGAATATATAGCTTAATAAATTTAAAAATTTTGTTCATCACTCTTTATGTAGTATGAATAAAGAAAGAGTACTTATTTATAAATGCTATTATAAATTATAAATACATATTTATTCTCAATGTAGCATGATTTATAGTATTTCTGTTGCAATGTAAATAGAATAACTTCTTCAATGATAAAAGAATATTATATAGCTGCCATTCCACTTGAGATTTTATAATTCACACTTTTGAGAATGTATAGACTTATTATTCTAGCTCACATTAGTAATTTTACCAGACAAATTGAGCTCTAAACATAAAACAAATCTTCCTAAATTAATAGCATTTGGTTACTACATGAAGGCATTTTCAGATTTCTCACCAAACCAGTTAGCTTTGTGTTTCTTCCTCTTTTTTCAGCCTTTTCCTCCCTTCTTCCTTTTCCTCTTCTCCTCTTTCTCTCTCTGTCTCTCTCTCTCTTCTTTTCTCTTCTTCTTCTTTGTCTTCATCTTCTTCTTCGTCTTCATCTTCATCTTCATCTTCATCTTCATCTCCCATGATCTTGTATTCATGGAAACCATGTCACTGTTTCCATGAACACAAATTATCTTTCCCTAGATTACTCTCGTTTACTTCTGTTTGCCACAAGGAGTCAATGTGTTGTTCTTTGCCTAGATAGAATTCAGTTTCATCTTGAGCATGAACATTTTTAATTTAAATGAGAGCTGTTTTACTCCTTTGGGTTCTACAGACCCCACTCATAGCTAGCAAAAGTGACTTTGGACCCCAGCCTTCTAGACTTATCTGTCATAGAAGTTTTGTTTTCCAGCAAGCCTGTATGCTCCAAAATGTCAGAAAGAGCAAAATACAGTGATTTTTTAATGATAAAAATGCATAAGACATTGGATATAGAAGAAACATAATAAAGACCATATACAACAAAATGGCAGCTAACATTACACTTGAGGGTGAAAAGTTAAAAAAAGTTCTCTAAGATCAGAAACTAGGCAAGGAGGCTAGTAGTGTATCTAGTAGTATATTGGAAGTTTAATCTAGAACACTTTAGCAAGATATAGAAAAAAATGTTCAAATTAAAAAGAAAGATTTTCATTCTTTTCAAAGTTATCATTTTATATACATAAAACCCAGAAGACTCAACCAAAAAGCTGTTGGAATCAATCAACAGCTAGTCTATAAAACTGACATAAAAAATCAGTTCTATTTTTAATAATAACAGATATAAAAAATAAACAAAACTATCCCATTAGCAATAGAATCAACAAATATCAAAGAATACATTTAACCAAAGAAGTGGAATATTTATACAATGAAACTATAAAACTTTAGTGAAAGAAATCAAAGATGATACAAACAAATGGAAAAAAAAAACATTTTATGTTAAAGGACTGGAAGACTTGTTATTGCTAAAATGTCCCAACTACCTAAAACCATCCCTATATTCAATGCAATCCTTTCAAAATTTTAATGGTATTATTCACAGAAATAGAAAAGAAAACCAATT
>PVJC01019996.1:0-29654 GCA_004026665.1 Murina feae
ACGCTGCCTGGAGCAGCTACAGGGAAGTTTCACAACAGCTTGTGTGGCCGCTTCCAGGGAGCGGGAAGGACGCCGGTCAGCAGCTGCTCCGGGTCCCGAGCACCAGCAGCCGGACCGTGAGATGCGGGGCGAGAGGTGCACCGGCAGGGACCGGGCAGCGTTCCTCCCAAACAGGCAACTCGGCCAGAGGCTCCTGTCCCCTCCGTCCCCCCAGCACAACCCCCAGTCCTCCTCCCAGGACACCCGTATCACTGTCCGGAGCCCCGTCAGGAGACAGCTGGGGGCTCAGCGCACAGTGCTGCTTCCCGAGCGCCTTCTGTGCCGGGCCTGGGTCATGAGGCTGCGGCTCTTCTCCCTCGGGCCCCGCACTCTCCGCGGGAGGCCGGCTGCTGGCCCGCCCGCACACAGGGACCCCAGAACGGAGTGTGCAGGCGCCAGCTCTGCCCAGAGGCTCGTCCAGGAACTGGCTCTGAGTCGCCTGCGGCTGATGGGCCTTTTCTAAGGAGCCCCCGGGGGCTGGTCTCGGGGGACCAGGCGGCCCACAGAAACGCTGCTGCACGGGCTCCAAGGGGCAGGCAAGCGGCAGGGAGCGAGGGTGCAGGCAGGGAGGGTGCCGGAGCCCCTGCCCTCGGCTCTCACCTCTTTGGGTCTTGCTGGTCCTGCTTGTTTGCCCATCCCGTTCCGTCCTTGGGGACTATCACGATGTTGGGGTCGTGTCCTTTGTTTTCGGACTTCAGGCTTGGCAGGTTGGCGGGCGGTGGCATCCGCCGGGCTGTGGCGACTTTGCCGAGACTCTGTAAGCCATGTCTAGGAATAGCTGCGGGGAGACAGGGATGGAAACAGGTAGTGCCGGGCAGGGGACAGGAGGCCGGAGGCCGCTATTTCAAACCCCAAGTGCTGGCGACAGAGGCGGCAGAACACACACGAGGGGTGGCGCCCCCACGGAAACAAACAGCGCGGCCCAGCGGTCACTTAAGGCCTTGGAGACACGGAAGCTTCCGTGTCCACAGTGGGCAGCGGGCTCCGGAGCTGATGGCCGTGACAGGGGCCAGGCCCGCAAACCCGGTCCCACACGGCAGGCCCCTCCCTGCAGGTGGAGATGCTCTGGCCTCGTTACAGCAGGACCAAGAGGATCGAGCCCTGGTCTAGCCCACGCCAAGCCCGGGCATTCAGAAACCCCCCTGGGGTAGGGATAGCATCGGCTGGACGTTTTGGACGTTTTCCCACCACGTCCCGAGTCCTGGAGCTGAGAAAGGTACACCGGGTAAGTCTAATGCAAATGAACCGCCATTCTCACCACCAGGCTGGAAACACCCCTGGTTTCAGCAAGATAAGCTAGAGGGGCAGCAGCCCCCCACAGCCGGCAGGGTGTGAAATCGGACCTCACACAGGAGCAGGCGAGGCTGCTGCCCAGAACTACCGGGTGACCCCTCCCTGCCCTCACCAAGGACTTGGGGCTGCCAGTCCTAGACCGGGAGGTTCTCACTGCAGGGAGAGCGGGAGGCCTGGCCCCCACTCGGGTCTTACCTGAGGATCTGATTGCGTCTACTGATTTTCCTTTATACTTATCAAACAGGCTGAGCGTCGAATACTTGCTTTTCCCATCCTTGCCCTTGGTTATTTGCCCCAAACGATCGGACATCGCGATGAAATGTCATCTAGTAAGGAAATTGTTCTCGGCACCGCCCCGATCTGCCTTTGAGATGGAAAAAGAAAGAGCGTGTCAGTCCACGGGACCCCTGACCCGGCGAGTTGATCCTCAGGGTCATGATCTCCTCGCACATCTAAGGAAAGCTGCAGACTGTCCCTAGAAACCACCCTGCCCCGCACAGAGCTTTCTGCAGACTCGCGGATCCCGCCCGACACCCACCTTCCCCTCACCTGCTCCCTCTGAAGTGACCTAAGGCTACTGCTCATGGACACAGGGAAATGTCAGTTCTCCCCGTCCTCGGTGTCTCGGCCTCTCCAGGTAATATCCCCAATAAGGCGGGCAGAACGGGGAGGCAGGTACACGACCCACAACGGGACAAGCATAACCAAACCCAAGGGAGGCACCTCAAGGCAGTGTGTCATCGCTCCACTGCCACAAGTCCCCAGAACCAGCACCCAGAGGGAAACCTGCTTAGGCCATGACAGCAGCCCTCGGAGGCAGATGTGGGACCTGAAGCCAGTGCTCCCCAGGAAGCGGGAGAGTCCGCAGAACTGCGTCTTCAGACAAGACAGGGACCGAGAAGGCTTCCGAACATCAAGAAATCCTTGTCTCGGTCCCATTCTGATGCGTCCCCCCCACCCCCAAAGGTACAAATGACAGTCACGGTACAACTATTTCAGATCCAGAAGCAACGCCTCCTAGAAACACAGTTCTAACCCAGCGACACCAAAACACCTCCTTCCCCAGAAAACCCGAGCACATTCAGGCGAAATCCCGGCTGCTGTTTGGCTTCAAGGCCACTGACTGTGGAAATAAAGAATATTCCCTCCAGCCCGGCCAGCATGGCTCAGGGGCCGAGCAACAGCCTAGGAACCAGGAGGTCACAGTTCGAGTCCCAGTCAGGGCACAGGCCTGGGCTGCAGGCTCGATCCCCAGTGTGGGGTGTGCAGGAGGCAACCGATCCATGATTCTCTCTCATCATTGAGGTTTCCATCTCTCCCTCTCCCTTCCTCTCTGAAACCAATAAAGTGTATTAAAAATAAGTAAAAGTCTTAAAACAAGCACTTTCAAAGGTCCCCCATCCCGGAAGAGGCCAAAAGCTCGAGCAGGGGTCCAAACAGGACCTACCAAAAGGCAGGGGGTGGGGGGTAGTATGGGGGGGTCAGGCAAAGGGAGAGGAATGTGCCTTCCATTCACTGGGAGGAGTTACTCCACGGACTCTGCTAGGGTTGCTGAGGGAGCACTTCATTCTCTTACAACAAAGTGCGGTGCTTTCTGTGAGCGTGCTACCACACGTGGTAAAGGGCCCTTTGCAGGTGTGATTGAGTGAGTGTCTCGAGATGGCGAGATTATCCTGAATTACCCAGGTGGCCCAATGCCAGCACAAGGGTCCTCAGCAGAGGGAGGCAGGGGGGGAGCCAGGGGCGTGGCAGTAGAGGGATGCTCTTTAAGAGGAAGAGGGCGGCGGGCAGAGAAGGGGGGCCTCTAGAAGCCAGAAAAGGCAAGAAAACAGCCTCGCCCTGGTGCCTCTGGGGGAGCACGGTGCTGTGGGCACCTGGATTCCACCCCAGCAAGACCGAGTCACCTCCGACCCCATTGGTGCTGTTGATGCCACTAAACCTGTGGGAATGCCCTACAGCAACGGGGGGAACCAACGCGCTCATTTATTCAACAAACGTGTTGTTGCTAGTCATCACCTGAGGACCGAGAGGGAGAGAGAAACATCCATGTGAGGGACTCATATCAACGGGTTGCACGAGCCCCGACCAGGTACCTGCCCTTGACCAGAATCGAGCACGGGAGGATCCTTTGGTCCACAGGCTGACAAACCGGCCAGGGCTGTTCAACATACTTTTATTGCGGGCCTGGAGATCTACGGCAGGGGACAAGCTGGACACACCCGCCGGCCTACGACGTCCAGCCCACAGTCAGTGGGGCTCATTGCAAGCGTGTTCTGGACTCTCACTCTGGCGCCGGGACGAAAAATGCGAACCTGCAGCTCCGTCCAGGCTGTCCCCAGCCACGGCGTGCACCGGGCCACTGGCCCTGCCAACAGCTCTCAACAAAAACAATGGCGCCTCCTTCCACCCACACACCTGGCAGGGCTGCGGGGTGAGCGCCATTAATTTACATTCACGTGACCAGTTCTCACTAAATTAAAAACCACACCGGCAAAGGCAAGAGACGGCCAACTCATTTATTTACCAGCCGTTCTAGATCATCAAATGTCCACGTTACATGCGATCATGCCTGCTAGCTAAAAATCAAACGTCCTTTAATTCTGCAACTCGACAGAAAGCACGCATTCCATAAGCCCCGCTCAGTCAGGGGCTTCCTGAAATCCGAGGCCAAACTCCTGCCCGTTCACGCATTTCCCCGAGACGCCGCCCTGGGCAGTTACACTGGACACTCTCAGTCGCCTTGCTGGGGACAGGACCCGCCTCTGAGAACCCAACGGGCCCCCACCCCCACCCCCAGGAAGTGCTAGGACACGGCAGCCTGGCCACACCCGCACTGGCACACGGGAGCCACTCTCCAGGGAGGCGAGAGTTGTGTCTGTGGGGTGTGAGATGCTCTCAGCAAACGCAGCCACTCACCGAGTAGTACCTGAGCACCTACTGTGTTCAGATGAAAAGCTCCCCACCAGAGGCTCAACCAGAGAGAGAGTCAGGAGCCAACGGGAACACACTGACTAAGGTCTGCACTAACCTGCAGGCGCCCTTTTCTTCGACAGCCCTCCCCCCATTTTGTCACAAAGCTTTGCACTAGCTGGGCACGCTACTGGCCTCTCCGGACCTCAGCCTCCCCATCAAAGACTCGATGCCAGGCGTGCCAGCCAGTTCCAAACGCGGGTAACGCACAGCCGTGGAACCGCAAATGCCAAAGCAGCTCCCCCACCACTTCTGGGGCTGGAGCCTACATTCCTACACAAACCTGGCGCCGCCAGACCGTGCCACTGAGTCACCACTGCCATGGCAACGGCGCTGGGGGGAGGAGCTGACACTTGCTCATCCTCACCTTCCACAGTGAGGCTGCAGAGGAGGTCTCCCCGCCCAGCGGCAGTCACGGTCAGACCCGCAGCGGAGGCCGCCGGGCCGCAAGGCACAGGCAACGTGAGACTCACACGCCGGCCTCCCAGCACGCGTGGGGAGGGGCCTTTCACGACCGGAGCTCAAATTCAAAACACAGACGCAATCGCTCAGTCTCCCCCGACTGTACGTAAGGTCGTATCTGGGGCCCAGCCCAGCCCCACACCCATCGGGCTACTCCGCTTGCCCCACTGGTTTCCACAAACATGAGGCCAGGAGCACTGGCTGTCAGGGATTTAAACAGCTTCCACAGATCTGCTGAATTTCTGTCCGTCTTCTCTCTCTCTCTCTCTCTCTCTCTCTCTCTCTCTCTCTCTCTCTCTCTCTCTCTCCACGCGCCTGGTCCCAGGGCAGAAAGAAGTGCGGCCAACAGCTGGGTGTGACTCCTGAGCGGGTCGAGGCGAGAGCAGGCACTCACTTCTCTGCTTTCTCCGAGGGTCAGAGGCGAGCTCGTTCAAGCATGACTCACACCCGGCCCCGCGGGACGAGAACTGGCGGAGGGAGAGGCACCCGGTCGTCGCGGGCAGGCACAGACCCAGCCTGGCGTGCAGCCTCCGCATCCATGCACTT
Organism: Murina feae; assembly: GCA_004026665.1. Lineage (NCBI taxonomy): Eukaryota > Metazoa > Chordata > Mammalia > Chiroptera > Vespertilionidae > Murina > Murina feae. The sequence continues at coordinate 5,311 of PVJC01019996.1, forward strand.
CCCCTCTGTGCTGTAGGCAACAGGATGCATTTTTGGTCCCCCCTCCCCCCCAAACAAAATCTAATTGGGATCCTCAGCGTCACATATAAAACAGATGTGCGCCACCTGTGCCCTGCCTGGGGGAGTCCCGCCTGCATGCCAACCCTCCTTGTAACCCTCCTTCACGAGGCACTGCCGTGGGGGCCGAGAGCATCCTGAAAATGGCTGGCCTGAAAGAAAATACGCCATTCGGGAGAGGAAACAGGGCCTGGCAGCTTTGGGGAGCGAAGAACGGGGCATTTAGGAGCCACTGCAGGCCTGCTGTGTTTTGGCAACTCATCTGAAGACCTGCTCTGAGAGGGGCAGGCTTCCCCAACATCCCCAGCAAAGGCGCTTCACACCCAGCCGCCTCCCCAGACAGCAGTCCCACCTGTCAAACAGGTTGCGGGACTGCCGCTCGCTGCCCTCCCTCCTCCCCCTCCTGAGAAAACTGCCCTGCGCTCCATCTTATCGAAAGCCATTTCCGGGGACAGGATTGATTTCACTCTGCACTTGGGCAGCAGCCAGTGTCAGCCACCCAGCCAGACGGGCAATTGGGGATGGCCCTGGGGTGGCTGTAATTCCCTGGCAGCCACTGCGGCTACCCAGGCAGGGCTGTGGACAGTGGCCTCCAGCATTCCTGAGAGGCAGGCACCCTGCTGAGCACCACGCCTCACTGAGGATCCCTCACAACAGTTCTTTCTAGAAGATACTACTGTCATCAGCCTGCTTTACCGAGAAGGACACTGAGATACAGCCAGAATGGACAAGTAACTCGTCCAAGGTCACAGGACCACCTAGTGCTGGATGTAAGCCGAGCAGGACATGACCAGGCTCAGACCTTGTGCCCAGAGGACCCGCCTGTAGGCCCAGGCCGCAGCTGCTTAGCTGCAGGAGGGCAAGTGCACAGACAGGAAAGAGACGCACTGGTTCTGAAATAAGTCAGCCCAGGCCGATGGCAGCCTCTGGCCAGCTGCACACAAGAGGGCACCGACGCTGCCCACAGCCAGCTCCTCATGCATGGCAACTCCCAGCTCCTCACAGGTCTCCCTGGTGCCGGGAACACTGGTCAGAAATAGCTCCTGGCATCTCGCACTCCTCAACCCTCAGGACCCCGGGCACGTCACCGGTGCCGACAAAGGGCCCACTGCGTGCTCCAGCCCAAGGCTGCCTTCCAGGGCCCCCCAGCCACTGGGGGGAGACCCGCCATCCGCCAAAACCCAGTTCGGCACGCGTGCCTGAGCGCGGGAGAAAGGCAGGCGGAGTGTCTGTACAGAAGGAATGGAGAGCTGCTCCCGCTGGACTGCACCCCGAGAAGCCCGGTCCCACGGAACGGAGGCTGAGAGCACGCGGGCCAGGGGCCAGCGCCCAGCTCAGGGAGCAGCCAGGCGGCCAGGGAAGGTGAGGTCACGGGACAGCGCGCTCGCTACGTCCACTCGGAACGCAAAGGACCCTCAGCTCGAGGTCCAGGTGCAGGATCAACCACCAAGTGCCCCCTCTCCAACACGCCAAGGCCTGGCAACGGGAACCTGCACGCCAGGCCGAGAAGCACACGCACTCCACGTGCTGAGACGGCCACGGGCCACGAGGCACGGACCCGTGCAGCCCGGGGCTGGGGTGCGGAGGCACCGGGCACCTGTCCTGTGTGGGCTCCTCGAACGCCGCTGCAAAGGGCCAGAGAGCACGTGCGGCACTGCTGGCCGCGGGGCCTCCACGGCCACGGCCACGGCCACGGCCCGGGTCTGCCCACGCTGCTGAGCGGACACCACCACAGGCCACGGCTGTGTCCCACGCAAGCTCCCTCCCGCGGATGGAGGCCGGCGGATCCCGGGCTGCAGCTGGCTGGAGGGAGAAGAGGGTGAGTGCCACAAAAAGGGTTCCACTGGGCACCAGATGGGGCGGGAGCAGGGCCGGGTGGGGAACCCTCGCCAGGCCTTGCAGGGGGACTGGTGCTGCCTCACTCAGCAAAAGCAGCAGCAGCACCCCACACTCCACACCCGCACCCCACCCCACACTTGAGCTGTCAGAGGCTCCCTACAGGCACCAGGCAGGAAAGCAGGGCTGCCTTTGGAGAAGCGGGGCGCCCACTCCCTGGCAGCCAGGAGCGGGCCATCTGGAGAGCTGGAGCCCAGGCTGCCCGCCTTCCACCTGCAGAAGCTCCCCTGGGGGGAGGGGGGCCCTTCAGGAAAGGTATGTGGTGCCTCTGCAGATTACAGACAGCCCCAACCTGTCCAAGAACCAGCTGCCTGAAAACAAGGCATGCTGGGAAAGGGGTGGCAGTGGGGCTCCTGGTAACCCTGTGCTCCTCCGGCAGACACCAGCCACCGCCAGGAGAGGCCGCGCCCCCTGAGGAGACAGCACCTTCGGGAAGCAACAGAAATTCTAAATAGGAAACAAGGCCTGGGCTGCGGGGACCAAAGCACCCCACACCCGCCGCCTCCTGCACTTGCGTTTGCAAGCCCCAGCCTTGCCTCCCTGAGCCAGAGTCGGCTCCCCCGCCAGAACCAGGCCACGGCAGGAGCACCTGCTCCCGCGTTTCCTCCCGCTGCTCCTGCAGCAAGTCCCCAGCCTCTAGCCCAGTGGTTCTCAACCTTCCTGATGCCGCGACCCTGACGTGCAGGATGTATTTAGGTGACACCTGTGAAAGGGTCCTTCGATCCGCAAAGGGGCTACAACCCACAGGTTGAGAACCGCTGCTCTGGCCGAACACACTGACCTGAACCCCCACCCCGTCTCATTCCCCCTTCCGCCCCCCAATCCGCAGTTTGCATCTCGCCTCTGCCCCACAGACTTAGGCCCGTTTCCTTGGGGGTGACACACAGACGATACCATTAGCCACCTCCCGGGGGTCGTCAGGAATAAAGGAGAGAACAAGTGCCACCCGGGACCGGTGAGCGCGCTCGCCCGCCCTGAAGGCTCTCTGCCAACGGCCGCCACTGCCCCGGCTCCGCGCGGTCCGCCTCTCAGCTGCCCAGCCCGCCGTCACCCTTACACCAGCTCATCCCCTCAGACCCGCACACCCTGGGTGCCCTGCTCCCACCTTCTGTGTTCCAGGCCCCACTCTGGCGTGTGAAGCTTAAGGGCTACGATGCAGAGCGCAGACCTTCAACCAGGAGGATCACGTGCGGACGCCGAGGACCCATGGGTGACCCCGTCGGTAATTCCCAGCAGAGACATGCGCTGAGTCCTCAGAAGACCCTCCTGATCAGCCCTCCCCTGTGGCTACATTTTAACCACCAGGCGGCCCCGCCTCAGCACCAGCAGCCCCAGCAGCCCGGCTCTCGGGGAAATCCCACTGGTGTTCACGTCATGGAGGTGGGGGAGCCTGCTCACGGGGTATCCCTAGCGTTTGACATAGAAAAGCTGCAAAGCTCTACAAAACCCAGGGAATGCCGCCGCGACGGGTCTCCCGGCACACAGGTCTCCCGGCACCAGGACAGTCCCATTCCGGGCCCCGGGGCCGCAGGCTGTCGCCTCCGCACTCGCAGCTGTGCTGTCTGTGCTTGCTTCCCACGTCAAAGGAGCTCAGCAGTGACCGTCCGTTCTAAACTAAGGTGACCAGATGCCCCGCTTTTGGCGGGACACTCCCAATTTTTAACAATTTGTCCCGCGTCCCGCAGCGTTTTAAAGAAATCCCAGTTTTTGGAAAGAGACATATGTACTACTCTTTGTAATATTTTAAGTAATAAAACCCCCACCACCACCCCCGGTCCATGGTGTCCCACTTTACCAATGTTAAAATCCGGTCACCTTCTTCTAAACGGATTTGCTACTTGTTTTTAAAACCATGAAGGCGATTTTCAGGAGAGCTTAGGGAGACGGCAGGCAGGCCGGCCGGGCAGAGGCGGAGGAGGTGCCCACAGGGTGTCCCGGTCGTGGCAGTGACTTTCCCACAGGAATGATGTCCCCTGGAGCAGCTGGGCTCTGGGCGTCAGAGGACAGCTCAGGAGGCTGCCTTTCGTTACATCAGGAGAAAGTCTTCCCCCACCTCCCCACACTCACGTCCTCGCAGGGGCAGGGTGGTTCTGCCCCCCACACCAAGCAACAGCCACCGCTGCCACCTACACTCCAGCTCCTCCGCGCCAACCAGCCCTCCCACAGGGTGACGGCAGGAGCCCGGGGTCCCAGCGGCCTCGGCCCCTTGGTTGGCTGCTGGGAGGAGAGAGGCCACGGTCACAGGTGTGACAGGAGCGCCCGCAGCTCAGGGAAGGGAGTCTAGAGGGTGCACTCCTGCCCTTCGGGCCGCACTCTGCACCTGCAGGCCCCTCCCTTCTCAGAGCTGCTGAGCGGAAGGAAGGAGTTCACTCTCCATCTATCTATAATAATAAAAGCGCAATATGCTAATTAGACCAGACGACCTTCCGGACGAAGCCAGGGCTGCGAGGGAAGCCCGGGTCCCAGGGATCAGAGGGAAGCTGGTGCCGGCAGCCGGAGGAAGGCAGGCCTACTCCTGCACAAATTTCATGCATCAGGCCTCATATATATACATACATATATATACATACATATATATATATATATATATGGCTGGGGGCAAATGACCAGATGTCCCCGCCCACCCTGGCAACTCTGCAGCCTCTAGAGTAAATGGTAGCTCTAGCTGACACAAGAAACGAGTATGACCAATCATGTGAGAAAAGCAGCCGAACGGCATCATCAACACACATAACACGATTACTCACACACATGTGCATAAATATGTACACATCCCAGAAATGGCCCGGAATTCAATTCCATTCGGCTCATAGAAACGCTACTTAGAACACAGAGGGTCCTGATTAAGCAAGGCAGGGCCACAGGCATCTACGGCTTCCCCTTCCAAACCCCTAAGATGAAAATGAGTCCTAGCTGGTGTGGCTCAGTGGACAGAGCATCAGCCTGAGGAGGGAAGGGTCCTGGGTTTGATTCCGGTCAAGGGCACAAGCCTAGGTTGCAGGCTCGATCCCCAGGAGGAGGAGTGCAGGAGGCAGCTGACCAACGATTTCTCTCATCGATGTGTCCATCTCTCTCTCCCTCTCCCTTCCTCTCTGAAATCAGTACAAGTATATTTTTTAAAAAAAATGAAAATAAACGACAGTGAGAACCCGAAAGACAGGGCCGATGTGGGCCGGGGCAGATGAAGGACAGCCCGGAGCGGCAGTAGGCTTGGCCGACTGGAGGGTCCTGCGAACTGAGGGCCGCCGCCGGCAGAGCTGTGAGCGGGTGGCGGGGACGGAAGGTGGGGTCGGGGAGGGGCTGCGCCTGCCCAGCTGGCCGCCCACATCCCGGCCCTCCTTCTGGACCAATTAAACAGGAGAAGTCCGGGCTGGAGAACACCAGGGTCTACGTGGTCACATCTCCCAACTGAATACCCACGGGATCCAGGAAACAAGAGGAAAGAAGCTCCAACGAGAAGCCAAGGAAAACAGGAGTAACCAGTCACGGCAGCCGCAGGCCGCGCTGCTACTGGCCTCACAGGAAGGAGGTAGGCAGACATAGCTCGTCCCTCTGTCCCCCACGCCCAGGGCAAAGGCAGGGGTCTTCTCTTGAAAACCTTTACACAGACACTTGGGGCTCAAGAAAAAAAAAAGGCCGGTCTCCCCGTGTCCGATCAGCTGTGTGTGCCCAAGACCACAGACACCTGAGGCCTCAACCAGAAGACCAACCGAGTAAACCAGGAGCCGAGAGGAGACAGACAACGCCAGAGCCAGAGTTCACAAAGTAAATCATATAAATTAACAACCGCAGAAAATCCACAGGAGATTCTGCATCCGTGCAGCCAGACAGGGTTTTTCCCTGAAGGGACAGACCATCCCAAACCAGCGAGAGCCAAAGCCCTGGGCTCCCAGGTGGATCACAAGCCAAGTGTCCGACAGCCCAGCTGCGGGCATCCTGCGGGCATCCTGCGGGCACCGGGCGGGCGGTGCTCCTGAAGCAGGGTCATGAGAAACAAGGAAAACCTGGTCACTCACAGGCCAGAGCAGCTACCGAGGCACAGCGACCAACGGTGGCAGCTGGAACAAGGGCATCGGGTAAAAGGAAGGCAATCTGAGCGAAGTGCAGACTCTAGTTCGTAACAATGCCCCGCGGTTGGTGAGTTCACTGGGACACATGTACACCAAGATCAGGTCTTAGGATAGGGACGGCGGGAGCAGGCACTCAGGGACTCCAGCGTTCCTTTCATCCACTCTTCCCTACATGCACAGAACCAATAGAAGAATACCGTCAAGGAAATCTCAAAAAAATTAACAGGGAGATGAATGCCAGTCTCTCCTCCACGCAGAATCAAAGGACTAGCCCAGCAGCTCCAATTTCACTAGGAGTCCCAGAAGCGCGGAGAAAATACAGAGGGGAGGAAATGGTCACATAAACACGACAAGAAAAATTCCCAGAGTCCAAGTCCTCAAGAGCACAAGTGCCCAGAATAACGGGTATAAAGCGCACACAAGCTCCACTGTGAAATGTCATCCGTTATGGCCCAAGAAACGCACAGCCTCTGAAAGCTCCCCCACCCCCCGCCCCAGCCCAGCAAAAGGTCCAGGGAGGAGCCAGCGGAAAGCAACGCCTCCTCCCTGGTGGCAGCATTACCCTTCCGGGGAAATTATTTTCAATCGAGACCCCAATACTCAGCCGACCAGGTCAACTATGGGGACAGAAAAGGACTTTTCCTGACTCATACAAGGACTCAAAGAGCAAGAGAGCAAAGCAAGACAGAGGCCAATGTCCCAAGGGCCACGCCTGCCTTTCTCCTTCCTGAGAGAAGGAATCTTGGCCTGCCCCAGGCAGCCCTCAGGCCTGAAGGGGCTGACCTGCCCCCAGCTGGGGTGGAGGGGCACATGCTGGGCTGAGAGGAAAGCGCCCGCCTGCTGGTGACTGGCTCGGATTGGATCTGTGACCCACCCAGGCAGGTAAGACACCTGGTTCCTTAGCGACGACAACATGGGACGCTGGACCCACCAACCCACCTGCCACCTGCGCGCCTCTGGACTTCACTTAAGGATCAGGAAGCGTCTAGTGAGCTGTGGTGTAAAGCAGCTTTAAACGGCTGCTGCTGTTTCACACTCAGATCTCCCAACTGATACCCTCGGGATCCAGGAAACAAGAGGTCCAGCAGGAGGAGCAAACACAAGTCCCAGCATGACAACCAAGGAAGCCCAAGAGGGCAGCGGCTGCACCTCGGGGCCACACCACAGGCAGAGCGCGCCGTCCAGGCCAGAGAGCAGCCGTACCAGGAGGGCTGGGAGGGGGCTCCGGGTTACCTGGCAGAGCTGCGCTATGAGCAACAGCATTTGGTGCCCTTCACTGGGGCACATGTAAACCATGGAAGGCACGTCTGCTGCGGGGACTTCATCAGTCTCTTCCGTCTTGGCAGCATCCCGTTTAAGGGATTCTGTCTTCTAGACCGTAACGAGATCCCCCCATGTTTTCTTCCGGCCGCTTTGTTGTTTTCTCTTTCCCGTTGGGCTCAGACGCTCGTGAAGATGAGGCAGACTTTCCCCGGCGTGGAGAATCCAGTCTCCCCAGGACTGGGTTTGAACAGGCCGTCTTTTCCCTTGGTCCTGTGACACCTTTGTCGTAAATAAAGTGACGACTCACGAGCAGTCGGTTTCGAGGCCCCCATCCCACTCTCCCGGCCCCTTCGTCGAGCCCTCCGCCGGCGCTGCTGCATCAGTGACTGCGCTGCTACGAAACCTTGACGTCTAGAAGGACGCGACGCTTTAATTGCTCTTGGCCCTTTCATTTCATACAAATTTCAGAATCAGTTTGTCAATTTCCAAACAAAACAACAAAAGAAAAGCCTGCTGGGAGTTGGACTGAAATTAGGAGGACTCTGGAGATCATTTCTGGGGGAAACCACCACCTTTACAAAGCCAAGTGCCCATGAGAATGTGGAGCAAGGACCCTGGTGGCCATGGCCCCTGGGACAATCACTGGAAAGCTGGCAGCTGCAGTGGCCTGTGACCCAGCAATTCCATTCCTGCATTTATACCCAATATATCCACCCCGACATGTGCACGCCTGCCTCCAGGGCCAGGTGCAAGAGCGAACAGCTCAAAATGGAAACAAGCCACAAGTCTACCACCAGCCAGAAGGAATAAATACTGTACGCACGTCAGGGACTACTACTCACAAGAACAAATAAATTCACACACGACGGCAGGGGTGAAACTCACAAATACAACATTTTCTACAAAGCCGGGCACAGCCTGGCTGGTTCGGCTCAGTGGATGGAGCGTCAGCCGACTGATGGGTCCCTGGTTCAAGTCCGGTCAAGGGCACATGCTCGGGCTGCAGGCTCGAACCCCTGCAGGTCGCCATAGGCAAGGAGGCAGCCTATCAATGATTCTCTCCCATCGCTGATGTTTCTCTCTCTCTCTCTCTTTCTCTCTGAAATCAATAAAAATATTTTTTTTAAAAAAAGACACCAAAAATCAGGTTGTGGGCTCAATCCCCAGCCCTGGAGGCAACTATTCAAAGTCTCTCACATCCATGTGGCTCTCTCTGTCTCTCCCTCTCCCTCCCTCCCTCTCTTAAAAATCAAGGAATATCATCCTTGGGTGAGGATTAACAAAAACAAAAAACAAAATTTACCCAGGAACGGCAAATGAAAGAAATATATGGCACAAAGCTCCATCTCAGTTTCTCCTTCCTTTTCTATCTGCAAATAACGGTGGATTAGCAAGGGAGAAGTACTTTGCCACCAACATCTACGTCGGCGTTGTAAAATCTGATTTAGTGGAGAACAGAAACTGGAGACGGCATCTGTGACGGCCCGTTCCTCGTAACCCCATCAACCGAGTGTTTCCTGAGGCCCACTGACCCCGAGCCAGCGCGCCGATGCATGTGAACCACTGGGCCCCGCACCAGGACCGGGCACACACCCGGGAGGCTGCTGGCAGGGGCAGCTCTTGCCAGGAAAGAGCCAGTACTCCACGGCGCCCAGGCCCGGCCCTGACCCTCCCCACCGGCGCGTCTGTTCCTAATTTGTACGTGAGTTATCTTTGTAACTGACATGTTCCACCAGCACACGTTCGCAGTAACCAATTCAGGTGACACAAAGCAAGTCGCCGCGGCTCCAAAAGTAACCCGTTCGCCTGGTGGGTGACCTGCGCCCCTTTTCTCATTTTGGATAAACCTATCAGCCGTTTGTGGTCTTCGTGTGGGAAGGTGCCGCTGTGCTGCAGCTGTATGACACTGGCTGCAGAGCACCGAGCTGTACTGTGATCACACGAGGATGTGCGCTTTTCTCCTCGGACTGGAACGATGGCCGTCTTCCTTCCCGAGAAAACACGCGCGGAGCCGCCTCATTCTTCTCATGCTACGCGCTACCCCCTCTGCAGCCGGGCCACACGCACCCACGCCCTGGGGACATGGAACTGACTCCGGCTGTGACTGTGACAATGCCACAGCCAGCACCCCAGTCCGTGCACGCTGGCACACCCAGACCGGGATTTCTACGAAGCACATTTGTAGTTTGTGTGCAGAGAACGGAAAGGCAGGAAGAAAGGCAAGAGAGAGGAGAGTCACCCGCCCAGAGACCCCAGCCTTTCATCGGTCAGTCACCAGGAGGCAGAGCAAATGCTGGAGGGACACACAGCTCCACCCACTGAACCAGGAGGCCAAGCTTGGCGTCCTGTGCCAGCCCCCCTCAACCCGCTGCCTTCAGCCCGAGGCAGCAGAGAGGCACCAGTGGCTTCCGTGGGCGCCCACAGGAGACTCCTCAGTCACCACCGTGCCCGACCTGGGCTCCGCCTCCCGTGCTCGGTGAGGAATCCCCAGGCTGCTGAGGCGGTTACCGCTGCGCAGAGGCTCCTGCCGGCCACTGCCAGGTGGCTGTCCTGGCCGTCACCCCCACTTCCAGATGAGGGGATGGCGGCTCAGAGGGCAAGCAACACGCCAAGGTCGCTCGCTCCTCCTCACTCGGTCACATCCTCTCGGAGCAGAGGCCTGTGCACAGGCTGTTTGCTTAGACAGAGATTTTTCTCAACAACTCAGCCCCACACCCCGTTCTCTTTGATGAAAATAAAGAAATCCAGGCAGCCTGGACACAGAGAGGTGGAGAGAGAGGTGAACCGGGCTGAGCTGGCTTAAATCACCGCCCAGGGAGCACGCCCGCAGCTCTTTCCTCTCCGAGCCTCGGGCAGGCGCAGAGGGAAACCGGGGAGACACAGGCCACTGCACCACCGGTCAGGAAGCCCAGGGCTTCCGTCACAAGAAGGAACCCAGAAATAAGGGCCAGGGGTGCCCCACGGGCCTTCCCAAGCACCAGGAGCGCGCGCCCTCGCTGCCCACACGCCAGCTCTGCACCTGCTTTCATGCTGAACCAGCAGCACAAAGCCCGTCCTCGCGCTAACTGACGATTCTCAGGGCTCCGTGACCCTCCCTACTGCACTCCCCGCCCCCCAGACTGTCACACTTCAGCTGCCTCCCTTCACCTACCAAGTTCACATCACGGAGCACACAGCCCGCCTCCCTGTCAACACCGAACGGGGGTTAGCTTCCAGATCCCTGGGGAGCAGCACTTGCTGGTTAGATCTGCCTTTGCCGCGGCTGAGAACTACCACGCGGATGGTGGTGTTTCCGGGCTGAGCACAGAACTGCCGTCTTCTTCCCCCTGAAGAGGGCAGGGAAGGACCAACGTGATGCTGGCGACCCCAGCACAACGCCCCCTCCAGGCACCCAGTCACTTCAGGTGCTTAACACTCAGGTGCAGTTAAAACAGCCACCGGCAGGCAGAGAAGTAAACTTTCCCGCCAGCACTAACTCTCGATCTGAAAGGAAAAAAAAGGCCTAGCAGGCCGGGAGGCATGACCTCCACTTCCTGCGCTGTGGCTTCTGGGCGTCTGGGCGTCTGTATCGCCCGCCCTGCCACTGCCGCACTGTGTGAAGTCTTGCTAAACTGAGCGACCCAGGATCCACACCTTGGCTGCCCTGGAGCCGCGCCGAGCCAGGCCCCAACCTCACTGCGTGACAGGGAAACAGGCTCCGCGGGGTCAACACTTGCTCGAGGTCTTGCTGCTCGGCGTACGATGCGGAAACGAAGGCTGCATGCCTGACTGCAGAGGCCTCGCACCCACAAACGGCCCTCACCCCTCCCTCCCGAGACCTCACCCCCCACCCTGCAGGAGCAGAGCGGACTCGACGTGGGGGCAGCCCATGACCAAAGCCCGCCTCAGGGGGAGCTGACCTTGGGAACAGCGAGGCCCTTGGCTAAGGTGTCTGAGCTCCGGGACGCCAGAGCGGGGCTATTGGATTTGGGTGGAAATCCTCAGCATCTAGCACTGAGCCCAGCACAGAGTCAGGAACACCAACATCTAGTAAACAAACGGCCCCAAGTGTATAAGCCTGCCTCCCGCAAACCCCGGGCCCTCAGCGGGCGAGTCCAGGAACCATTAATGGCCGTGGTTTACCCCAGCCCTTGCCCCGTGCCAGGCACCTTACAAACACCCCCACCTCCAGGAGGAAGGTCTTATTACCACCTTATGCAGCGAGGAACAAATCATCTTAATCACCCCGCCTGCAAGTGGCACAACCTGGACCTCAAGGCAGCGGACCTCAAAGCTGGGGGCCGGGGCGGGGGGTGTGCAACGTGCACCTCGGGAGTCCCCGAGCGGCTCTGTGGGCACCCCGCGGAGGCGGTCTGCGCTCTCTGCCAGGCTCTTGTGTTACATCTGGAAGAAAACGTCAGTGACAAATGCCATCCTTTTAGACGCCGCTGAAAGTCCGACTCGGACGGGCTTCCTGAGCCTCCCGCCCCGCTCCCCCCCGCCCAAGCTGCCCTCCCCCCCCCAGCTGCCGGGGCGACTCCTGCCCTGGCCACCTCCGCAGGAGGCGCCTGTCCACACGGGTCAGAACCTCACGCTCCCCACCAACGGGGCGCGATCTGGGAAACACGGACACGCATTCTGCTGCACGCGGACAGACCCCACTGTCTGAAGAGGAATTTAGCAGAATTCTTCCCGAAACAACACGCACCTAGGGCCGCCAACACTGCAGACACTCTCAACAGGCTTACCCACCAACTGTAAGTTCCAAGAGAAATCTGGCAGAATTTTACCAAAGCCGTGTGAGACCCAAAAGTTAGAAACAGCCCCCCGTCCAGCAGGAAGTGGGTAAAAATCAAGGACAGCCACACAGCAGCTCCGCACTCGCCACAGCGGGTGAGGCGGCCACCGGCACGGGCTGCGGCAGGACACCAGGCACGTGGCTAGGGGAAGGGGCAGCGCCCCCGACACAGGAACCCGCCGGCACCCCGAGAAGCGTGCGGGAGACTGGGTGGGAGCCTGTACCTCTTCACACAGCTTCTACTTCCTACTCGTAAGAGAAAGTCCACTGGGACTACACGGGCCACCTGAGGAGGAGCTGCTTTTGTTTTCTCCACACACTCGCATGTTTTTTACAACTTAACACACCGTGCTTTTAAGCACGGAAAGCGTGGCACGCCTGTCCTCACTACCATGGAAAATGCTCGAAAACCAGCAGCTGCAGACAAGAAAGAAGAGCATCGCTCCGTTTTTGCTTTTCGAAGAACCTCCCTGCAAAGGGGCACGTGTGTGGGCTCTGAGTCGGAAGGATGAACACCAGCTGTACACAGTGGCTGCTGCCTGCAAGCTGGAGGAACAGGGCTCTCACTTGCCTCCCGACACTGGCTTTCCCTTTTTTTGCTACGAGGATGTGTCCTCTTTTTTTTTATTTTATTTTTTAAATATATTTTATTGATTTTTTTACAGAGAGGAAGGGAGAGGGATAGAGAGCTAGAAACATCGAGGAGAAACATCCATCAGCTGCCTCCTGCACACCTCCCACTGGGGATGTGCCCGCAACCAAGGCACATGCCCTTGACCGGAATCGAACCTGGGACCCTTCATTCCGCAGGCTGACGCTCTATCCACTGAGCCACACCTGTCAGGGCTGTACTCTCTTTTTTTTAATCCTCACCTGAGGATATGATCTCAATTGGTTCTAGAGAGGAAACTGAAGGAGAGAAACATGGTTGCCTTCTATACCCATCCCAGAGATCGAACTTGAAACCTGGGCAGGTGCCCTGACCAGGAATCGAACCTACGCCCCTTTGGAGCAATGGGACGATGCTCTAACCACACCGGCCAGGGCACGCGTGCGTATGCTTCTGTAATTAATTATACTTCGGGGGGAAAATTCCGAGTTATGCTTCAGGACATCGCTCCACCCTCCACAGCTATTTCTGAACACTCAGCCCATTCAGGCACACAGACGGGCCGGGCAGGCAGCAGGGCGGGCCCCTCCCAGGCAGGCCCGGGTTCCTGCGCTACCTGGAACAGAGCAGCACTTCTGAGCTCTGAGCTGTATGTAAACAACACCTGCCTGAAAAAGCTCTGAAGACACAAAGGAACCATGGAAAGCGCAGGAGATGACCTCCTTTTTCCAGCTGGCCCCGCGCGGATCCATCCCATCTTTCTTTACAGAGAGATCCTGAGCCCACGTCCCAGCTGCCCTCTCCACTGGGCCGCCACTGGCCACTCCGGACCACTTGCATCATGCTCACATCCCAAGGGCTCCGGCGCACGGGAAAGCAAGCTGACCCACAGGCTCTCTGGGGCCCATAGATTTTTTATTTCAACTTAGAAACGTATTTTTAACTGGAGGCCCGATGCACGAAAATCGTGCAAGAGGAGGCCTTCCTTCCCCCGGCTGCCAGCACCAGCTTCCCTCTGGCACCCGGGACCTGGGCTTCCCTCGCAGCCCGGCTTCGCCAGGAAGGTCACCCGGAAGGACGTCCGGTCTAATTAGCATATTATACTTTTATTATTACAGATACTGCAGTAGGCTTGGCACACTGTTTCCCAGAGATGCTATTTCAAGTCAGCTCCATGTTCCGGAAGGCGTCCTTCACCATCCGCACCGGCTGAGCTGGGCCTGCCTGCTCCGTGGGCCCCACGAGCGCCTGGCATGCAGCTCCCAGCTCACCCTGCACACGCTGTGGGAGCGCCTGAGACATGGAGCACCGGGAGGAACAGGGAGCAGCACGTCTGCTTCCCGTGCCCCTACTCCCGCCCTCCCTCCGCTGGGCGATGGGCCCCTCAGTATATAAAAGCCGAACTGTATTGCTCGACTGCTGCCCATCAATGGACGAATGGGTAAGCAAAACGCGTGAGCGTGTAATACTCCACTGTCTTATTTATGTATATACCAGAGGCCCGACACACAAAATCCAGGCAAGGGAAGGCCTTCACAGCCACAGCTGCCTGGATCCCTCCCTCACAGCCGCCGGCGGCTGCAGCCCTGGCTTCATCCCGGAAGGACGTCTGATCTAATTGGCATATTAAACTTTATTATTATAGAAGATGTGTGTATATATGTAAAAGAATATCATTCAGCCTTTAAAAAGGAATGGAATTCTGACATGCCACAATATGGATAAATCGTGGGAAACTAATGCCGAGTGAAATAAGGCAGCCACAGGACCAACACTGGATGATACCGCTGATAGGAGGTCACACTCACAGAAGCAGGAAGTGGAAGGTGGTCGCCAGGGGCTGGGGGAGGAGGGGAGGGGGTGCTGGCTTTTAATGGAGACAGAGTTCCCGTATGGGAAAATGACCAAGTGCTGGAGAATGAGGCCGGTTGCGCAACAATGTGACATACTAATGCCAGTGAATTGTACACTTAAAAACAGTTAAAGTGGTAACTTTTGCTATGTATCTTTTAACACAATAAAATAATTGTAAAAAAAAAAACCTGGAGCTGTAAAAAGAGCTATAAAGGAAAGCTACAAGGGCGAGGGAAGAATCACGGGGGTGGTGACAAAGTCAGCTTGAGGGCTTCCCGGGCTGAGGGGTCCCGAAGGCCTCTCTGAGGAGCCCCTGGCCTTGCCCCCCTGGATCACGAGCTCCCAAAGAGCACAAACGGGGCGCCCACATCTGTGTCTCCAGAACAGCACATGTGTAAGTCAATGCACTTGGCCAGACTCATCCAAGGGCTCCGCCAGGAACGAAACACCCAGAACTTAGCGGCCCGTGAGGGAAGCCACCGGTGCACAAGGCTGGCGACGAGTGACAGGGCTGAGAGAGAAGCGGGTCCTGAGCCGGAACTGAGGGGGGAGACGCCACGCTCTGACCAGGAACGCGACTGGTGGGTAACAGCAGCCCGGACCAAGACTCACAGGCAAGAATGCGTCTTCGAGCTTTGTTTATAAGGGAAAGTGGGGGACAGCCTAACTGTCCAATAGCAGAGGATTAAATAAGCCATGTCACATTCGTATCACAGAAATTATTTAAAAACTAGCCGCCTGGTGCACAGATTTGGGGGGGGGGGGCGTCAGCCCAGCCTGTACCCTCTCCAATCCAGGACCCCTCAGAGGATGTCCAACTGCCAGCCGGACATCCCTCTTGCAATTCGGGACTGCTGGCTCCTAACCATTCGCCTGCCTGCCTGCCTCATCTCCCCTAACCACCTCTGCCTGCCAGCCTGATGCCCCTGCTCCCCTGCCAACCTGATCACCCCTAACTGCCTCTGTCTGCTGACCTGATTGCCCCTAACCACCTCTGCCTGCTGGCCTCATCGCCCCCTAACTGCTCCCCTGCTGGCATGATCGCCCCCTAATTGCCCACCCCTGCTGGCCTGATTGCCCCTAACTGCCTCTGCCTCGTCTGCAAGGACGTCCAGAAGATGGCCGGTTTAATTAGCATATCACCCTTTTATTAGTATAAATCATGCTTTCAATCATTTAGGGAAATACTAACATTAAAAGGAACTATATAAACTATGAATAGTCTACATAGTATTTTTTCCTAATTTTGAAAAACCCAGCACGTAATCAAGGGAAATACACCAATCCTTACTGTATGGTAAAGTTACAGGTCATTTATATTGTTATTCTCGTCTTTATTCTTCTAGGGTTGTCTGAGTTTTTTCCCCAGTGAAAATGCTACTTTTACAAATGGGGGGAAATGTAATTAAAAGGCCTTGCAAGATGCCTGGCAAATAGGAGACGGTCAAGGAGCATCTGTTGCATGACAGAGAGGAAGGCTGTCGATTTCCTTGAAAAGAGAGAGGGGTCCAGAGCAGAGCTGCCAGGCCCGCCGCGGAGGTGGGAGCGCAAGGAAGCAGTGGAGCATGTGAAGGCGGCCAGCAACTCAGACCTCATTCTGCCCGCCACCTCGATTCTGCCCCGACACCTCGTGCTGCGTGCAGCGCTTTACAAACCGAGGCTGCCAGGAGCACCTCAACCCCTGGCTGGGGCCACAGGCAAGTCAACAAGCAGAGCGCACACCACCTAACCAGGGCTTCGGGCTCAGGTCCCTCAGGCAGGTCTCCCCGCAGAGCAGAGCTCTCCCGGGGCCGCCACAGATACATCAGCGATACCGCGGGCAGCAAAGCCGGTCTCCGGGCTCCTGGGTGAGGAGGTGGAGGTCGGTCCAGATGGCACCTTTTAAACCGAAAAGCTAGTCGTGGAGAATTTACTTCACCAGAAAGCCCGTCTCTCTCTCTGGTCTCCAGCACTTCATGCGATGCCTTTATCTTTGTGTCCAAAAGGACAGAACCAAGGTTCCTAAGGCTGCACAAGTCTCGGGGGGAAAAACTCCGAAGACAAAAACCAAGTCACGACTTGAAGGGAAGACAGTCGGGTTGGCCTGGACTAAAAGCCGAGATGTGGAGCACGAAACCCAGCAGGTCTCTGAGGGCAATTCCCTTTTGCACAGGGAAATGGAGATGGGCCCTGTGCACTGCCTGCCCGCCCACAACACCATCCCGACTTTTGACAGCAGAGAAGCCTCGTTATCAAATCCAGAAACACACGTTCTGGCCTACGGGGCCGATTACAGTTTGAAATAGAAACCAATACAGGAAGGATCAATCTTAAACGGTAGAGTAAGGAGACATATAACCAGCACACAGCCATTAGCAACGTGAGTCAGTACTTTGTGCAAGGAGCAAAAAAAAAAAAAAAAAAAAAAAAAAAAAAAAAACACAACCCGGGCCAGGCCCCAGGCTGGCGGAAGGAGCTGGAATTAGTTCTGACTTGCCATTCCTGAAATTCCACTCTCCCAAGGTTTTCTGGCTCTTCCTTCTCCAGGCTTTTTCTTTACCCATTTGGGCCTGAAGGAGCCTGAGCTGTAGGAGGTGGTTGGCCCCCACAATGGGCAGACAAGGTCCCCCCGCAGGGCATTCGGGAGCCCTGATGCAAAACTAACATTCACAGGTGGTGCAAAGCTTGCTGGGAGGGACAGCCGCTTCCTCTCCTGCCCTGACCAGAAGCCCAGGCTGGGCCCGAATGATATCAGAGAGAAGGCATGGGCCAGGAGGCAGGAAGGGGTGCAGCCTGAAAGGATGACAGGACCCCGTTACCACGCCTTCCGTCCCCAGGAGACGGGACGGAGAAAGCAAAACCTGAGCAAAACCAAGATGGCTGTGGGAATGCCAACAGACCCAACACCAATTTCCCATCAGACTGCAGAGCCACCGACATCCAAGCGGTCTCATTTACAAACAAGCTGCAGGCTCTGCCGAGGGGGAACCGGGTCCCAACCTTCACCCGCAGCCCAGACGGGGGTCGTCTCCCCTATGAGCCTCAGTCCCGCCTACAGTCTCCAGTGAACAGCAAGACACACATGTCTGGCTGGACAGCATGGCTCTCCTAAGCCACTCCCGGACTTCCAGGCAGGGGAATGGTCATCACGACATCAAAACATTAAACGGGGCCTGGATCTGGGGTGGGAAAATCACACAGGGCCATCAACGAGGAGAACTGGAGAAAAAGACCAGGAATTAGGAGAAAAAAGCCAGAAAACTAGGTAACCACAAACACAACAAACATTTTCATCTCTCCCTACGGACGGAAGCTACAAATAGGAGGTGGGGCTCCCCAGAGCCCAGCGGATTCATTAAGACAAGACCTAATGATCCCCGTTTTACAGAGGCAGGAGCTGATGACCCAACGCCGCCAAACAAGCAGAGGGTCCCCATGAGCCTCTGCCCCTCCCAGGGGACAGCCGGCGTCCTCCAACGCAGAACCCCTGGGTCCCTGCTTGCTGTCCTCCGGCCCTTGTACTATTCCAGCTCTGCCTTGAACCCAACTGTTAAGAGCAGCTCAGAAGGGACAGGCCTCGGGACCCGAGCCAGGGACCTAGGACCATGTCGTCCCGGCCCCGCTCCTTCTTGAGGGCCCCACAGTGCCATTTCCCACCCTGGCCTTCCCCCACAGGGGCCCGGCACTGAAGCATCAAGTGCCCATGGCTGCTTGGTGCCCTGCACGCCTTCCCCCTGGTCCAGGCCTCAGCCCCAGCACCTGTGGCTGCGCAGGGCGGCTGGGCTCTGCGGATGGCACCGCAGGTGGCCAGCGTCCATCCTGGGCCTTGGGTGGCAACTGCCAGGGGATCTCGAAATCAGGGCACCAACACCAGCCACAGCACAGGAGGGACCAGTGCTGGACCCCCCGCTGCGGGCCAGGCCCTCCGCCGCCCGCCCCAGCCTCCGAGGTGGGAGAACGCAGTGTCCCGACGCCTGTCACCCACGACTCGCAGAGAAGCCCCGAGCTCCCCGGCCCCGCAGGATGGGCACCCCCACGCCTGGGCCTCCCCGGACGCACCTGACACCGCGGGGCGCGGACCAGCCTAGATGGCGGCGGCGGGGAAACCCTTGCAAGGGCGGCGAGCGCGGGGCTGCGGGGCCCGGCCGGGACGGTGCCGCACAAAAGCCACATAAAAAAACGCTCGTAAAACCCAGAGGAAGGCGAGGCCGCAGGGACGTGCACGGCCCCGCTCCCCGCAGGCCGCCCCTCCCGAGCGAGGTCTCTCCGGGGCGGCCGTGCAGCCCGCGGCGCCTCCCTGCCCCCCTCTCCCTCTCCCTCCTCCCCTCCTCCCCCGGCCGCGCCGAGGGCCCGGGCCTCCCCGACATTGACCCGGAGCGAGCGGGCGGGCGAGAGGAGGGGGCGCCGGGCGGGCGGGTCTGTCGGGAGGGAGGGGGAGGCAGGGCCCGCCGCCCCGGCAGCGACATCCTGTTTGTTGGAAACGCGCAGCGGCGGGCGCGCAGCCTTTTCCAGGGGCCCCCCGCCCCCCGCCCCGGCCCAGGGGCCCCCCGAACCCCGAACCCCACCTCGGCGCCGCCCGACGTCCCCGGACCACACGGCCCTGTCGGCCGCCGGACCCCGCGCCCCGCGCACCCGGCCCCGGGGACCCCCCCGCGCGGCGCCCGGGCCCGGCCTCCCGGCCTGCGAGCCGTCGCCGAGCCCGGGCCGCGCGGCGCCGCCACAACAATGGCGAGGCCCGGCCTCCGCCCGCCGCCCCGGCCCCGCCGGCGGCCCAACGGCGACAGCGCGGGGCGGGCCGAGGCCGCGCGCTCGCGGACAAAGGTCGCCGGGCCCGGGCGCCGCCAGGCAGCGCCCGAGACAAAGCCGGGCCCCGCGCCTCGCTCTCGGCGCCGCCGCCGCCCCGGCCCGCGCCCCGGCCCCCGCCCGCCCCGGGCCCACCTGGTCTGGTTCCGCGGGCGCGACGGGGCCGGGCGATGGCGGTCGGGCGGCGGTCGGGCGCGGAGGCGGCGGGATGGCGGCGGATGGCGCGGCGGCGCGGTGCCTGCTCCTCGCTCCCTCCCTCCCTCCCTCCCTCCCGCCCGCTCGGCGCTCGCTGGAGCCTCGAGCCGGAGCCTCGCCGCCGCCTCCCTCTCCCTCGCGCTCCGCTCCCGCCTCCCGCGCCCCCGCCCGCCGCCGCCCGCGCAGCGCCCCCTGCCGCGCCCCCCCGGGATCGCCGGCGCCCCCGGCCTGCGGGGCTGGGCCCGGGGCGGGGTGAGGGCGGGGACGGGAGCCGAGGGCGGGGGCGGGAGGAGGGGCCGAGGGTCCCGGGGGCCCCTGCGAGCCGAGGGGCGCGGGGCGGAGGCGGGCGGAGGCGCTGGGGCTCCGGGGAGGGGCGCGCGCGGCGGGCGCGGGGGCCGGCGGGGGAGGGGCGGGCCGGAAGCGGGCGCGCCGGGGCGGGGGGCCGGCGGGGGGCGGGGGCGCGAGCCCGGGTCCCCGCCCCTCCCCCTCGGAACCGCAGCGCCCCCGACGGACCCGCCCGGATTCTGCGCAGGAGGAAGCGGACGCTGCGCCGCTCGCCCCGGGCGAGGTGGCTGCGCGCACAGTGGGCGCCCCGACCCGGCCCGTCTCGTCCCCGCGCGAGGGAGGCACCGGGCGTCCTCCGCGGAGCGTGCGTGTGCGCGCGCGTGTGTATGTGTGCGTGTGTATGTGTGCGTGTGTATGTGTGCGTGCATGCGCGTGTGCGTGCGAGTGTGTGTACGTGTGCGCGCAAGTGTATGTGTGCGTGCGTGGCCTCGAGCAGAAGGGCTGGGAGGGCCTCTGCTCGGCCACCTTGGCGGTCGGGGTCAGTCGGAGGGCGGGAGAGCTACCTGGGGTCCGGCTTCCTGCTCTGGATGCACTGGCAACTAGAACAGCAAATCCGAAAAAGCAAAGGCACAAAGCCCTGCCGGTGTGGTCCAGTGGTTGAGCGGGGACCCATGAACCGGGAGGTCAGGGTTGGATGCCAGGTCCCCAGTAGGCGGCGTGCAGGAGGCAGCCGATGGATGCTTCGCGCTCATCATTGATGTTTCTCCCTCTTCTTTCCTCTCTGAAATCAGTAAAGATATATTCCAAAAAAAAGGCAAAGACAAAAAGGAAGGTAGCTGGGGCCTAGGATCCAAGTCGTCAGCTCCCCCTGCAGCACTTGTCCATACACCAGGGGCCATCAGCTCCCCCTCCAGCACTTGTCCATACACCCAGGTGCAGGCCATTGCCTCTGCGGAGTGGCCTGGAATGGTTTGTCTCATCTAATGACAACCTTTGAGAAAATGGAGACTGAAGGTTACCCGTCAGTAACTTGCCCGAGCCAGGGACCGCGTTAGGGTTCGCTGAGCACCGCCTGGCAGCGCTAGGCCCTCCATCAATGCTGGTTGGTTTGCTGAGTGGAGGAAGGAGTGTCTGGCCCTGGACCTTCCTGGCTGTGCAGTGAGAACCTGGCACTCATTCACTTCCTGTGGCAAGAGGGGACGTAAGGAAAGCTTGTGCTCTGGGGGGGAGAGGGGGCCCTAACCAGTGTGGCTCAGTGGATAGAGTGTCGGCCTGTGGACTGAAGGGTCCCAAGTTCAATTCCGGTCAAGGACATGTACCTTGGTTGCGGGCACATCCCCAGTAGGACGTGTGCAGGAGGCAGCTGATCAATGCTCTCATCAATGTTTCTAACTCTCTATCCCTCTCCCTTCCTCTCTGTAAAAAATCAATAAAATATATCTTTAAAAAAAAAGTGACTAAGCTTTTTAAAAATAAAAAAAATAGAGGGGGGGGGGGACAGGTCAACCAACGCTCTGCTCCTCTGGGGACACCAAGGGTTGCTAGGCCCTGAGAGTGAAATGGCAACAGATGCCCCACGTGCACCCCAAAACCCTAGGGTTTTTGTCCCGGGGTTAAGGACATCCTTTTTTTCCTGCACTTTGGTGGGGTGACAGCCACGTTGTACTGAGCACCTTCTCCGGGCGTGCATGGGAGATGGTTGTTATTGTCCGCGCTCAGTGGATAAGCACACTGAGGTCAGAAGGTCAGTGACCTTAGCCAAGGTCACGTAGGACCTGGGTGGTGGAACAAGGATTCGAGCCTCTCCTAGAGAGAGGCAAGGCCAGGATGCGGGGATGGGGATGGGGATGTGGATGGGGCCGTTGACTGTGGCCTGAGGCTATCATCCAGGGCTGGCCCCTGGAGGCCCTGCTCCAAAGCCCCCCAGAATCAGGACCCAGAGAGCACAGAGAGGAGAGAGCAGAGCATGGGTGCTGGACCTGGAGGTTATTTAGTCCCACGAGACTCCCCGCGAGCTGTGGGAGACGCTCAAGGAGACATGACACCAGGAAGCAGCTCCTCTCCAGAGCCGGATCGTGGGAGGAACGTGAGGAATGAGGGGACCACGCTGTCCAGAGCTGGGGAGAGTCCGTGTCAACCAGTGAGCAAGCGTTTATTTCGCTTTTGTCACTTTCCCCCCTTAAATCTGAGGAGACTTGCAGCTCTGCTTATGGGTGGAGGAATCTCTTCAGACTCCCAAACCCAGCCCGATGGGGAACTCCACCCTCCTCTCAGCCTCCTGCTGACTTTATAGAAACACGCTCCTCCCCCCCCCTAGTCCCCACCCAAAATGTGATCACTGCGTTTGGTTACATTGAAACTTGATGTTTTTGCAAAATGCTTACAACTGTATTTCTTTTCCTTTTGTTACTGTTGTTAATCCTCACTGGAGGATATTTTTCCATTGATTTTTAGAGAGAGTGGAAAGAGAGACAGACAGAGAGAAACATGGGTGCGAGACACTGACTGGTTGCCTCCCACGTACGTCCGGACCAGGACCAGGGGTTGAACCTGCAACCGAGGTACGTGCTCTGGAGCCCCCGGGCTGACAATCTAACCACTGAGCTAAACCGGCTAGGGCATAACTGTATTTCTTTATCCATGGTTTTCTTGTGAAAACAACGTGATAGCCAATGATGGATCTCCTTCGCATTAATTTCACGTGGAACACGGAAAGTCCTGTCACTGAGGCCTTTTAGAAAAACAAACTCATCTAGAAAGGAGCCTCCTCGTGCTCTCTCTTCATTCTCCTTCCTTCACCCAGGCTTCTCGTCTAACTCCCAGCTTGGCACGCCACCCCACACCCCAACACTCACTGTCCCAGTCCCAGTCTTTCCCTGTCAAGGCAAGGCCGTGTGATCACCATCCACCAGATGCACTGAATCATTCTTTTAAACTATATATATATTAGAGGTCTGGTGCACAAAAATTTATGCACTCCGGGGGGGGGTGTCCCTCAGCCTGGCCTGTGCCCTTTCTCAGTCTGGGACCCCTCAGGGGATGTCCACCTGCTGGCTTAGGCCTACTCCTCGGGGGATCGGGCCTAAGCTGGCAGTCAGACATCCCTCTAGCAGCCCAGAAGCCCTCAGGGGATGTTCATTTGCCAGTGGGGAGCAGGCCTAAGCTGCAGTCGGACATCCTTAGCACTGCTGAGGAGGCGGGACAGGCTCCCGCCATCACCACTGTGCTGGCAGCCATCAGCCTGCCTTGTGGTTGAGCAGAGCTCCCGCTTTGGGAATGCACTGACCACCAGGGGGCAGCTCCAGCATTGAGCATCTTCCCTCTGTGGTCAGTGTGTGTCATGGTGACCAGTCATTCCCAGTCGTTCTGCTGTTAGGGTCAATTTGCATATTGCCCTTTTATTACACACACACACACACACACACACACACACACACATTGAAACATCAATGAGAAACATCGATGGGTTGCCTCCTGCACACCCCCTACTGGGGATCAAGAGAGTGAGTGAGATACAGGCGCTTGACCACAATCAAACCCAGGACCCTTCAGTGTGCGAACCAATGCTCTAACCACTGTACTAAACCAGCTAGGCCTGAATCATTCATTTTTTTTTTTTTAATATATTTTATTGATTTTTTACAGACAGGAAGGGAGAGGGATAGAGAGTCAGAAACATCGATGAGAAAGAAACATCGATCAGCTGCCTCCTGCACACTCCCACTCAGCTCCCCGCTCATCCATGGCCTGGAGATTCCGAGACTGTGCTGGGCTTCGTTCATCCCTCCCTCAGTACGAGTTGGATGTATCGAGCCCTTCCAGGCGCCGGCCCAGAACTGCGGGAGGACAGTGGGTGACGTGCCCACAGCCCACGTGCAGTAGGGCCCAGGAGCGGGAGGCCTACACGGTGGGTGGTGATCGCTCGGCCCAGGATTCTCGGGCGGGCCTGCTTTCCTGCTCTCTGCACCTGTTCTCCACTGTGCAGCTGTGCCAATGAGAGGAGAGTGAGTCCCCATTTCCGCTCAGAAGATGTGGTCGTATTAACTAGAGGGGAAGAGAGAATAGTCCGGGAGAGGTGGATTCCAGCTGCGGGGAGGTGGCGCCTCTGGGTGCACATGCCTTTGACACCAGGCTTTGGAGGCAGAGTGGAGAGTGTAATCAGAGGAGCCCGAGAAAGAACAGTCCGGACGGAGGGACCAGCTAGGACCAAAGCCTGCAGACGGGTGTGTCTGGGCCTGGGAGGGGCCCACAGGCTGGCTGGTGGCCCCGTCCCAGGGAATGTGCATTCCAGTTGGGGTGGGAGCCTTGAGCTAAAAATACAATACTTGGGTCTGAACAGGCAGCAGGGGCCCTGCACAGACCCTGCTGCTCACACCAGGGGTTGGCGGGCAGCATCTGAATTTCAACAACCGACACACAAGAGCTAAAAGCAGCGTCTCCTCTGGGCAGGGATATGGCAATTTCTCTCCACATCATACACGATTTTCACCAATGTGAATTCAATCTCCATTTTCCACTGAGGGAAAGACTCAGGGGTCGGGGGGGGGGGGGGGGG